>JAHZNB010006268.1:0-27196 GCA_027744295.1 Callyntrura guangdongensis
AAACTTCACCTCTGCCCTGGGCTCGCATCTGTGGAAGATGATTTAATAAACATAAAAATACATTTATTACGCTTTTGTGGTTGAACGATCTTTCTCAGAGAATAGAAGAGATATAGGTACACTGTAGTAAGTGGCTCTAACACTGGAGAAAATTCGTCAATTTTCTTTGAACGTTTTATCTTTTCACAAGAAACTTTAGCCTCTTTCAGAGCGAAAATCACAAGAAAAGTTACTCACACGACAGGAAAAAAGTAGAAAACGCAAAAGCGAAATTATAAAGTTAAACTTCAATTATTAAAGGCAAGTTTGATTTGTGACCTTTTCTTTTCCTACGATTTTGTATAAAGGCGATATTATTCTAGAACGTACCAACTCGCAAGCTTTCTAACAATAAATCAACCTTCCAGAGAAGCGAATCAAACTTGGTTTTGCTCATACAAAAAAAAGTTGAATGAATGTTTACCAAACATGTATACTATTAAAATTTATTACAAATGTTTTCGGTTCCTTTGTGAGTGTATAACATCGAATTTGACTTGGGGGAGAAAAAAAACTAACACGTAAACTTTTAACGAAATGCTTTATTCAAAAGCTAGTTTTTGCCGCCAAACAAAATGAATGAGTTAAACTTCATAAATTGCGTTTTCAACTTCATGTCAGTACTTTAGTGCCTACTTTACCTTCATATTCCTTGGTTGGATATCCATGCTGATTTCCAACTGCTGGTTGTCATTTTTCGGTATTTCGACGCTGGCCAATTGGAAGAAAGCTTCACCAATGACATCGTCCCGAGAAAACCGATCAAAGCTCAAGACCACAAAATGAAGTGTCGTTCCCTGAAACATTAAAAAAAACCTGAAACCACTCGTACTGTACGACGACAACGCGTAGTAATGAAAACCGTGTTTACATACAATTTTCTGTTGCCGTTAATGTGCACGTTCTTTCTACCATTTGCTTTTATCGCCTTGCCTAATCTCAATATCTTTCCCCCTTGTAAATGACATGCACACAACTCTTATTTACAGGCATTTAACAGCAACCCGCAACACCGCACCAAACACAAGTCGCTTTATTATACGACCAACCGCCGTCATCATCATCAAAGCAAACAAGTCATTTGGAGTGTATGTCGATTACTAACATTAACCGCACACCTTCAGTTGTGCGGAGGAAAAAAGTGATTTTCTTCACTTGATTATACCTATATAAGCTGTTCATTGCTTTCACTGCTAAATGTTGCAATATAAACCACCTCAAAGTGTGCCGCCATCGCCTTTTACACACACACGCCCAATTCCAAGGGTTATTTCTAAACTGGCGTCGTGAAACGAGCAGTTTCAGAATATTATATAGCCTATTAAACCACTGTATTTTCTATTACTTTACTCCACACATGCCATTAAAGTTGTAATTTTCATACACCGTACAGCAAGCTTAGCTACTGCAGGGAGCCTTGTATATGCCCTCTTAATAACATCACAACAACAAGGATGACTCAATGACTCTTCTTCATGCTACAAATGAATCAAGGAATGAATATAAATGGAAAAAGTTGCGAAGAGGAGCGCCCAAAAACTTGTCTTTTAATTTCAGCTCTCACTCTCTTCATTTAGCTCCTGTATAAGTACATATCACAACGAACTACCACTGTTTGGAAACATATCTCTCTTCAACTCAATTTTGTTGGTAGTATCAGGTAGCGTTGAATCATAATTACAATATCACCTATCACGTAGAAAGAGAAAGTATGATTTACTGCGTAACTCGTTGCATAGCCAGAGTATAAGATCTACCCATTTCTACCATTAAAACTTTGGTGAAGATTAATTTTAATTATTTACCATCATGACTCGTATGGGCCAACGAGACTAGTATAGTGAATATGTAAGGCATTCAATTACGTACTTTGCTTCTTAGAAATAGGTTTTAACGTATCAGCACACCTATAAGTACTAAAATACGGCCATGGCCTTATTACTTGATTATATCATTTATCTTCAATACACCCACGTCCCGTCTAAATATTGCTTCATCAGTAAAAAAAATCAATAGCAAACTTCAAAGAGGTGCTAAACAATCCTAAGTTTATGATTAAGTATATTGTTCGTTGTATTCGTGATCCTCTTGCTTCCCTATATGTTGTCTGATCTTAAATATGCTTGTTAATGAATGAGTATGTATATCTTTCGTTCGTAGTTCGTAGTATGACGGAATAAAAGTACCTCTTTGTAGCAGTAAAGCTGTACACATGTGCTAAACTGGGTATCTCTTTACAAAAGGAAACAAGTTTTTTTTTGCCAGACGAGAGAGATAATAGCATATACGTATATAGAGTCATCTCGTCAGTTTCCCTTGATAATACGACGTTTGTGCTTAATTTTATTTTACTCGGGCAATTTAGCTTTTTTGTGTGTGGCTGACTGCTTTCTGCCACTCCCAATAGGATACTTGGTTCTTTTTATACAGCCGTTCTGGAGAAAGAAGTTTCCTAGCTCTTATGGTACCATTAAATACACTACATTGAATTTCACAAGTGGTCTCGCTCTTCTTTAAAAACACTCATTAGCAGAAGAACCTGTCCGAACTGTTATGACGCTCATTCATTACATGTCTCGAGGGTGCTATCTCTACTACGAAAATTAGACTGCAAAAAGCCTTTCAACCTATAGTAGTCTCTTTATTACCAATGCGCAGAAAGAGTTTTGTAGAATAGATTGGTTTACTATAGATAGGTTATGTATTGAGGTAATATAACTGTTCCAAAAAGCTGGTTGGTACTCTACCTGGATCTGATTCTGTTGGAGTCCATAGAAAGTGAATTCCTCTTCATAGATCGGTTGCCGAGTGTGTCTGAGAACACGGGTCTTGACACGTTGTTGTTTATCAGGTAAAAGTTGTAGTTTCACGTATGGATCACAAGTCATTAGAGAAGTATCCTTTACCGGTAGATTCTCACATTTCATCACGGTTATCACCAACGCCGCTTGATCTTCCTTATAACTGGGTTAGTAAAAGAAGCGAAAATAATGAAATAAACAGGAGTTTTTATTTTTTAAACGTAGAGGCTCATTCGGTACCACTGACAATCAGGATTCTTCTGTATTTTTCTGAGAAACGTTGTTCATCTAAATTATATAGTAGATCAATGCTTGTAAACGTTGCAGACGTCAACTTTCATTTACACTTTAATTCATTGTATTTAATTATTCAATACACAGTAGCTTCTTAAATCAATCAAGTTTTTCGTTCTTGTAAATAAATAAACAAGAAATGTTTGTTTGAATTCCATTCTATAATCTATATTTGATATTATACAAAAGTATTATTAAGTGCAAAATTCAACTACTTCGGTTTGTTGATCTAAAAAATGAGACGACCGGGTTGCTTGATTGGACATGAAACCTGTCAGTAGTTAAATGATCGAATGCGGTAAAGGCTTGTCATTTGAGCAATTGAGCATAACATGGAAAATTATTTGCTCGGCTCTATTTTTTTCTTATGAATAATTTACTATTTACTATTTTGTTCTATATTTTTCCATACATATGTATCTGACATTTTTGAGTAATATACACGAGTACAAAGACATTTTATAACAATATTTAGTAATATGGAACATCGTTTAAGATTTCAAAATTTTAATAAAGTTAAAGTTCAGTTTTTTCTTGCCGTTGGTTTTAAAAATCATGATAACAGCAAAAAACAGCATTTTTCTGAATTTGTTCATATATACGTTCAACACGTTTGCGTTCTATCAAATTATTGTTTGTGTTACAGTCTTTTACCTCATTTTAAAGAAGAGAGATCCCAATCCAAATTCCCCTCCACCAGACAAACTCTGCGAAGCCAAAGGGGGTACAGCAACTGTGCCTGTGGTATTACTGGTCTCGGTGTTTGGAGACGCTCCCTTACTTGTGGATTCCTCTGCAGAGGTGCTCATTTCCATATTATTTATTCCACCACATCCTGAACTCCCGCTACCAATACCGCCACCACCACCAACAACACTCCCTCCAATGGAGGAAGTGGATTCCATCATGGTATTTCCATTCCGCTGATTCAACATCTCCGGATTTGTGATGCATGCTGTAGAGGAGGAAGTTGGGGATGTTTGTGGTGATGGTCTTGGTGATCTGCTGGCTGTCCGGTTAGGTCCTCCCGCATTACTGGCCGGAAGATGGGTATGATATACCATGTGCATGCTAGGACTGGACATTGACGTGGTTGTTCCGTAAGATGTTGACACGAGGTGAGGAGACCGTCCCCTTGAACCTCGTCCAGCACCACAGCTGCTTGTTAATGTATTTCCATGAATTTCTGCATAATCTTCAGCCTGGGGATTACTCCGGATAGCAATGGATCTGGGATTATGCGTTCCTCGCACCCCACCCTCACTATCATCTGTTGGCGGGGTTAAAGGCGAAGTCCTTGGTGATGGGGAAGGATAGAACGGTGGACTCGGACTCTTTTTCATGACCAAGTGTGGGGTTCTCACATAGTGTGATTGTGAGTCACCGGAAGTCTTTCTCGGAATTATTAGTTGACTCTGAAGAGGAAAGTCTTCCGAATTTGGTGACCGACTTGTCAGGTACACGCCGCTCTTCCGGTAGCCTGTCGACTTTCGCCGATAAAAGAATAAGGTTACCGAAATAATCCCCACAAGGAATAGTGTGGCCCCAAGACATACTCCAACTATCGCAGGAGTTGTCGCTGCAAGAGATTCAAAAGAAACAAACACATTTTTTAAACACGTACTCATATACATCCCACGCAAAACGTAAACTCATTCAAATAAACAACGCTAATACAGAAGCAAGCGAGAAACAAGAATCTCCCATAAAGGCTGCTCAGCCTCCGTGAAAATTGAATTCCAAGCTCTTACACCATCAAATTTATGCATGAAGTTTGCTAGGAAATTAAAGGATTTAATGCCTACAGAGAGAAACAAGAAAACGTACAATATTTCCCCACATTATCGTTGCCTTAATAGTTTGTAACCACTTTTTAGTAGCATACCACACAGCTAGTAAATAGTAAACATATATGTACCTAACATCGCATGTGGCACGGTGTGCTACTGTAGTTGTAGTGGTATAGTGAGTGTCCATTAGCCCCATTTCATTTACATTTAGATCCTCCTATCTTTCTCTTTATCCTTCATTATCATCAAAATAGGAACGCCAACGAGGTGGTCGTGTAAAAGATGCTATTATTGTTAATGAGAGTTCCCGAAAAGAAAGAGAATATTTGCCCGAAAGTGTCGAGACAGCGAATGTAGCATTGTTGAAATTGTAACCGGTTCTTAGTGGTTTTTGATGACGAAGTAGGTAAAACAGTTTATTATTAAAGGTATAATTCCACTCTCGCAAAAGTTATTCTCCGGATAACAGTCGGGAATTTTGGTAGTATAGAAAAGTCTTAAATATTATGCTTGTGCTACTGTGTTTAAACTTCATAATCGGATAAGAGCACGAAAACCGTATGATGATAATATGCTTCTTTGGTTCCGATTCCAACGAACAGGGAACAGCAGTGAGAAACTGTGTAAAATTTTGCGTTCAAGCAGTCATCCCTTACCAAAATTTGCTAAACACAAAATTATCATTATAACAGGAAACTCTGTAAACACAGAAGGCGTACCCACTAGTTAAAGTTTTTGTGTGACCTTCTCTACACAGAGAACTATTGCAGAAATTGGGGTATCCTGATACCAGTAGGTAGATACAATAAAAGTAAAACCGCCTCTACCTGATCCATGCTTTCTCTTGTGAAAACCGAGCTGTTACAGTTATGTGAGAGTTACGATTTGAGTTTCAGTAAAAAAATTTAATGTTTTGGTTTGTAATGAGTTTAATCTCCATTTGGTCATGGTGTTATTTTGCTGGCATTTTGGCACATACCTTTAATTACGATGAATATTGGAAGCTCTCACTCCAGTAATGTAAAAATGTTTCCACAAATGCTCTTTATATATAAATCTATAATAATTCAAGTATCTACATGTACAAATTCTTTCTTGTTGGCGTTTAAGTACCGATCGGTTTTCACATACTTTAAACCTGAAGCAAACATTTAAGTATTTTTCACTAGAAATAAACTAGAAAAGTTTTACTAGAAATGTATCGTTCCAGAAGTACACTTGTCGATCTTCTCTATCCTGCTGACACAAAATAAATACAAAATCCTCTTTTGTCTGTACAGGATGTGTCATAATATGACAAAAGTAGGATTTGGTTAAACTGAACGTAGACAAAAAATAACGCATTCATTCACAGGCAGCTTTGCATTGCAACTTAAATCATTGAATTTATATGCCATATACAATGTACAATTGGCAATAAAAGATTATACTATTAGAGAATAAATGTAATATACATTTACTTGAAGCTAACCCACATTGTTCATACCGTAGCTAGGAACGTCAAACGAGTTGAATTACACAAGCAGTCAAGAAGGACTAGCATTTTGAAGTAAAAAATGGCAAATTATCTACATTGGATATCATATGCCAATAAATCTGGTGACCTAAGCCCTTGTACGACAACAATAAATGTATATAGAAAGTATTTAGAATGAAGGATTGTAAACGAATGATGATATCCAATCCGTTTACCTCAATCCTTCTGTTCTGTCGTAGAAACTCTAATCACAAAGCTAATTTTTTATCCCGACTTACCCATTGTACGTAAAATAGTATTAATTTACTTGTCAAATTCCGGAAAATACGTCAAGAGTATACCTTTACGTTCACTCAAGTGTTTCTCTCAAATGTTTTTCACAAAAGATTAATATATCGGCCTCAGGCTCAGGTTACTTTGTCAAAGCACTACTACTGATACATATACGACACAAACTCTGATTCCATAACATTGTCCCAGCACTTACTTTCCAAGTCTCACATTTCCCTGTATCCACTTTAAAAAGCAACTTCCAGCTAACGTAAACTTCAATCAATCAAAGTTGCTTTTATAAAGGACGTGCTTTTTATTTTCGTGTGCCCACGCAATCATCAGTTCACGGGGAGTTATCAACCCAAAACAGGTTGTTTTAGGGAACGAGAAAATAAGCCAGCGGGCTTTGAAAAAAGTATGAACTATTTTCACCCGTGACTTTCTATTTTAAAAGTTTGTCCTATAACATTTATTAAATAACGCCTACCAGGTTTTGCTTCTTTTTTTAAAGGATTTATAAGTAAACAAATTTAATAAGCTGTATTTATTCAGTGGCTTACGACAACTAAGCAAATATCCTTGTTTCCAACAATAATGTATACACTTTATTTCCTCTGTCGGGCATGATCATCATTTTTTGCTTTATCTACTCTCTAGGCACTTAACTTAATACCTCGTTACTCCATAAAACTTTTTTTGCTTGCTCCTTTCTATGTAAGTAGCCAAGCTTTATATTTGTGCTGAAAAATTGTGATAATTTACATGATCGTAAGGGGGTAAATAATGCCACCATCAATTTCCACGTCATTTTTTTCTAGTAAAAACGGAGAGTGCCGGAGAAAGTGGCTCATAAAGCGTTCCTTCGTGCCTAAAGAGTATTGGTTCCGTCACGTACATTTTACGTGGCAACTGTATATAGTACGTAGGTTCTGCACATTTGTGAGTATGTTTTCATACGAGTCACCTTTATGCGTTCAACTTTTTACAAGAACACCTTTGCTTCCAGAGAGTTAATGCACTATTCCGACTACCGATATTTATGTTTCACTTTACCCCAGAACTAGTTTCCTGTCTTATTTCTTCATCTTTATCTGTAATAATAGAAGGAAGGAAACTACAGAGTTCAATCTATAGTGTGGATGCCTAGTTTACATCATCGAAATCATGCTCATAGGGGTTGCAAAGTGTATGATAAAAATGGAGACAAACGATTTGGGTCAAAATGAGCGGAGATAAAAAACAATGTAGAAAGAGATCGATGGATCATTTTCATTTTTGAGATGATTATATTTATAGTACCGGTTATGCAGAAGGAAACATGTTGATAATATGCTTTGCATAAGATATTCTCCGCAGCATTGGTAAAGATATTTTTGATGTTGAGGGAAAGGGGAAACTATGACAATTAGAAAGATGCCTGCCATTTTTATCTCTTTTCTGTAAGTGAACTATAAATTGTTTGAAAGTTGCCAATCCAGTTTGGAAAATCTGCTGATTTTTTAGGGAGTAGAAAGTTGAATAATTTTAAACACCGATGAAGAGAGTGCATTTAAGGAGCTTTCAGATAATTGGCTGTAGTCAATGTAATTCCCCAGCCATTAATATTACAACGGCTTCTCCGAATCCTACTCGATTATTATTATTCATGAAGGCCATACACAAAGTCAACAGCCAAAAACTGAAAGCTCTTAAGCAATGAACTTTTATAAATATACACGTATATGCATAGTCAATGTTTCAGCTGCCATCCAAATGCACATATAGTAGTCCTTTTCTACAAGCTATTTCCATATTAGTTGGTTGCATTACGATAATGTGCCAATATTGCCAATAGCCGACGAACGTTAATGAATCTTAGACATGCTTCAATTCCGCGATGAGTGGTGGTGTTACGTGAAACGTGACGCATTTACATTCTAATAGAAAATTATCTATGTATAAATCAACGCTTTATACAACTTGCTGCTCTTATTTTTAGTGTATAACGAAAACAAAATGATAACAGTATCGACTTTTCTCTGATGCTCAAGAAAGCACAAATTATTCTTCTAAATTCAGCAATCTTTCATAATGTAGCAAAACTTTCATGTCTTCAGGCTTTCAGGATTCCACTTTCCTTGGTATCATTTACACTTCAAGGAATACTCATTTTTACAAAGACGAGGAAGATTAATTAAGCAAGATGTATATAAAGATAAAAACCATGCATAGCTTTTATCAGAAGACTTTTTGACCTTTTGCAAGTGTAAACTTTTCCCCAGAGATTAATCTATTGTCTTGCTGCTGGTGTGGGAAAAGCATGGGAATTTGCTACATCTCGATTGATTCAGTAATTAACTGGAGAATGATGATGAGGTGCATCCTCTGCACTTTTAGACTTCATCGGTTTTTTTTCTTTCGTTAAGTTGATGTTAGTTAAGCAGCTTTCTTCGCTCGTTTCTAAGATCCAACTAACAAAACACAGATAGTGCACGGAGAAGCGTTAATGATAATCTCAAGAGGATTGGAGTTCAATTCCGTGAACATTCTCCCAAGTTCTCCAATGCCAATGTTCATTCTACTAACGAACCTCAGATAATACATGTTGAGAAAAAGATAATTATACCAAAACGAAAGCATTGCATCCGCGTCCCTAACGTTCATAACTTTAACAGTGGTAGGGTATGTCAGTAGTACACCCAACTCAACTTAGATCAGATTACGTTGAATGTCATACGTGTTCCGGCAAATCTCAAAATTGATGAGGACAGGATATCACCAAAAAGTGAAATGATGGTAGAAATACATAACTGCACTTACAATGTTTTAGTTGGATTTTATTTCAAAGCAGAATTTGATTAAAGAACTGAAGAAAAGGAAAATATGTATCAATAGAAAGCTTAGTTATACTTAACTAACATAATACTGAAGGGAATACGAACGGAAAATTGAACGTTTTGCATTGGGGACAGAGGCATGGATATGATTTTACCATGCAAGGTGCAAAACATATTGAAGTGCACGGGTAAATATACATAAATGTCTATAATGATATGCCCATCGTATTTCAATGCTTGTAAGGAAATGCGATGTTATTAAATAAAGGCTGGAAAGTGGATATGCAAAGTAATAAAGTAATAATAAATTCATTGCTTTACACAAATACACAATATTTCTAATTCAATTCTAGTATATATTTTTCATTGCTATTCACTCATCTCTATAATGGAAACGCCTACCTATTCCAAACTCTCACTATTTCTCCATTTTTTGTCGGTGGGAGTTTGGAGACAAATAGAGATAAAATGCGTACCAGCCGAGCTCCACAAATTTTTTTCTTCCCGGTACCTAATAATATTGTATAGCATAACTTTATCCATTCCTCCGCTGTTGGGTTCCTTTCTTCAAACTTATCACAGTTTTTGTGACTGTAATCTCAATGAAAATGGAATGAAAAACTGCTGACTTGGTATAAAAGCGGCCTGCCTACGCTCAGTGTTATTGTGCTGACGTTTCATGTAATGTAATAGTTACGATTATCATTACTTTTATAATATAAACAGCACAAAAGTGAGTTCTCGTCCCAGCAGGAATCCAGCGTAGGAATAGCAGTATAACAATAAATGTTTCAAGTTAAGATGAATAACTTTTCTCTGTGAATGAATACACACACCAACAAGCAGCCTCATTTTTTGATACATGATAGCACTCTACTAGTATGAGGGAGTAGAGCTACAACTATCCCATTTCCGCTCGTTATTTTAGAAAAGGCAGCAAGTTTATACTTTGTTCATTCTTGAAATACGATTAGAAAGGGAAATCGTTGTTGCTATTATTGCATTACGTCCCCTCGATGCGCTACACGGTTGCTGTCAGATGGAATGAAAAACTGTGCTTGATTGACTGATAAATGACTTTCCCCGCCTGATACACGTTTACCCGTAGGAATGGACTGTTTACAATTGCTTTTCTTCCATTCTTGCCATGCTTCTGCCACCACCCCACCGATCATTTATAGTGCGGGGGAAAAAATATATACGCGTTTCAGCCCCATTTTCTACTCGAATTGAAAGCAAAAAAGAAATGGAATCCTCTTCAGCAGCTGCTTTTCTTCATATTCAAACGAACAAAATACGATTTGCCATCTTTGTATTACAAATAGTAGTAATAATACTTTGTTATTTTCCTATCACTTGTTCCTCTGAATAATTCGGATAAATTTCTATGATCCATCTCCCTGGGGTCCATGTTTATTAATTTACGTCGATGAGGCAGAAATGAACCCCTGAGTGAGAATAGTCAATTGAAGAATTAACAAAAGAAAAAAAAACGATATCTTCAAGACGTAGAAGAGCCTGACAATGAGTAAGACGGTTTCTACTTACAAATATGCTTCACGGTTGAGTACATGCACAAACTTAATGGGCTTGTCGTAGAAATCAAGCGGAACCTATTCATACAGTCTAGTATATGCATAAGATAGCCATATAAATACAACAAAGGATCTGATCATTGTGAAATACTTGAGTGTACTTTATATTCCATTCGAACTGTGCACCACTATACTATAAGGCTCCTGTTTGTTAGGAAAGAATAACAATGAGCACATTCCGGCTCAAGGAAACTTGACTCCTTTCACAGGCAAGTGACAGTATTACTTTTAAAATTTATCTCAGCTCTCACACGCACACATGCCCACGTACTCGTATTCCCACTCATTTGAAGATACCGCGTACATGAGATCCTCAAAGCTTGTGAAATACAAAGAAAGAAAATCGACTCCAACGAGGAGGCACTCTGTTTTTATAGATACTTTACCTGTCCATATTATATATGTACAAATATGCATACATAATATCTTATTATCATTATGTGTGCCTAATATTTATTTTACTTGTGTGTATCACACAGGTAATCTTAAATAGAAAGCTTTTGTTACCTTTCTAGCTTTTCTTTTGTATTTATTACGGTTTAAAAAAATGCAGTGAAATCTCCCTTTTCCGATTTACCGTCGACTAGCAGAAGCAGTAGCTAGTGACTTCATTTTAAATCCGAATTACAATGGTTACCTTTTAAAGTACAGTATTGTGCACTAGGCATGTCCGTGTGTATTATATAAACTCCCCTGAGCTTGTTTCCTTACGTAATATCCTTCTCCCTGTACGACATTACCGATGCTTCACTAAATCTTCAATACTTTCTCTCTTATAGCATTCTCTTTATCAAGTTAACTCTTCAAAAATTGAAGAACTAGAGTAAAAAAGTGAAAGCTTACAAGAAAGAGAAAGGCATATCTGTTTCCTTTTTTATTATTTTTCCGTAGAGAAAAGTGTAGTGAAAGCGGGGGAAAAGAATGAAACGTCCCTTCATTCTTACTGTGCTGTTCCAACACGCTAGCACACCAGTTGGGAAAGCTTAAGCTTGTTACTCAAATGAATGAAATCCGATTTTCATTGTTTGCAAAAAAGTCATTTTCTGTCTCTTTTAGTATTCTCTTACTCAGTTTCAATCAGGTTTGGCATTACTGACGACAACGGGAAAGATGACAAGGAAAATTTAAGTAGTGTCGTCTCTTCGTGACGCTGTTTCAGAGAAAATAAGTACATGAGTAAGTTACTGCGTGAATGAAAATGCTTACACACACGCTGTACAAAGCTGCTTGCTAGAGTGTCTCTTCTGTAAACAAAGTTTGATCTGAAAATAACATTACTAACACTACTCCCACGTAAGAGGCGTAGAGCGGAAAAGAAGAAAAAGCAGGAAGCATTATTTGATAAAAATTCAATTTATCTCCTCCGCTTGTTTTTATCAATCTCCGCTCTTTACACATCCCTTTTTTCCCTAAAATTAGAATCTGTTGTTTGCATGCGCGATTCCGTGAATTGTGAATGCCTAATACCTTCCCATAATGAAAATGAAATTCGCAGTTTGAGCAGCAGCAGCAGCCCTAGTGGATTCTTATCTTTTCACTTGGTTGGAGTTAAACTTGTTTTTACGGACGGATTAAAGTATACAAGAGGAATAAAATTGGAGAGAAAAAAATACTTTGTGAACACTCAAAGATTCAATTATTGTTTGTAGTACAAGCAATTAACGCTCTAACTCATTTCCCAGACAAAATTTTATGTTCCGCCGTGCCTCGGCTACAAATCATCAGAGAACTATTCCATTCCAAAAAAATCCCCCTTTCGGCTTAGTAGTAGCGCACGCCGAAGAAAACAACCAAGACTTCTAACGCGGACGTACATTTGATAGTTTTTTGTCTGCTTCCGCACAAGAATTATATTACTTTATATTATTACATCTGTACGTGTGTGTATGTGTGTATGTGCGCTGCGAGTGTCGAGTTTCCTTGTAAAGACACATAAGGAAAGCAATAAAAACACACATTATCATTTCTCACCTAAAAGAATTGCTAGAACATTTCTACCACCAACGGGAACGACCATACCGACAAATTTTGCTGTGGTGAGTGCTACGCACGACTACCCTGTACACCAAATATGGTATATAGATATCTAAACCAAAACTTACAATATTCCTCTGTTGCTTTCACCACTAGCATCACCACCACCACTACTATATTTCCCCAATATACAATCCCATAATATAGAAGCTCGCATTCCATTTCAGTACAATTTTTTCATTCCTTGTGAAAAAGTGGAATTACAGTTACAAGCAACAGGGCGCAATAAAAACAAATAGGTTTCACTGGATTTGTCTCTTCCCCCCAGAAGCACCATTCGCTAATGCATTCAAACAGTATGGGATAAATGTACTTTTTTATACCTACATAATATATATGCTGTTGTAAGTGCAATAAGACACCGAATTGGACTTGGTAGTATAGTAGGAAGAAAACACAATTTACTGTAGATAACACGAAAAAGAGGGAAGATAAAGCGGTAGTCACAAGAACTGGAGACGGAGAAAGAAAATAAGTCTCTTTCTCTGGTTAGTATCTTTACTGAATGGGATCAAACCAATCCTCTCTCTCTTTCTCTTGCACTATCTTTGTGAATTACAATATTTGTTAGGAGAGAAAAATGGTTGGTAGTGTTGGTGGGAAAACGGGTCGAGCACACCTGAGAAAAAAAAGAAGAGAAGGAGAGTTATCCCTTTTTTGTAGCTGTTGAATTGATGTAGTACTGTCAGCCAAGTGTAAGCTTCTCAGTGTAGGACAGTATTTATGAGGCGCTTATCGAAAGTGATACCAGCTTAAAGAGTTTTAATACAAAGTAAGAGCTTTTGCCTAGGAAGGATGATAAGATCACTTTTCAGCTTAAGAGGGTACAATATGGAGGTATAACATCCCGTCCTTTTGGCACTCGAAGAAGGTTGGTTGTTCAATTCATGGCAGCCGTGCTAATATAAAATGATAAGCTGTAATGATATGAAAACCCGCAGAAATAAGGCATGAAAAAGGGGAAAGTACAAGTTGCATTTTCCATAATGTGGTTATTGCTGTGCATTATGGTATTACGGCAATAACCTCAATTCTACTGCCGCCAGAACAAGACGCAATTTTTCATTACGTAATAACAGTAAGGATTTTGTCGTTACAAATACAATGTTGTTGGTATGCAAAGCAGAAATTATGCCACAAACCACTTATCATATGAGGGAAGAAACACTACCAGTGTAACTAAATTGCGAGGTATAAAATTTAATGTGCTATTTAAAATGAAAAGCAAAAAGTGCCGATGTGGAATGTAAGTGTTATTGAACCAATAATGCGATTTATGAGGTGTATTACCCAGTCACGGGGAGTAGTAAACTAAGCAATGCAATTTGCCTTTAACTGCCTTTGAAACTATTGCAACTTTTACACATACGCACAACATCCCGTTTATTTGTCGGTTTAACAACTGAGAACTGGAATGGTTCTTTTGGCTGTTGGACTATAAAAGAGAATGGAAAACCGTTGAGCAGAAACATCTCAGAATCTTTTGCTAACCATATTCATTCATACATGTAATTTTGGTGTCATGCATATGGAACAATACGTACCGTTTATACAACGCACACACACACGTACACATTTCATGGTACTCTGTATTCATGAACAAACTTTTCACTTCTCTCACCAAAAGTCATAGAACTAACCACTTTACCAACACGTGCTTTATTATTGTTATTATTATCCTGATCATCTTTGCTAAGTTTTTACCCGTACGTCAGAAGTTTTGCGTATAAGGTGACAAGGAGTAACGGACTTGTCATGAAAACAAAACTTTCTTCTGGAATTTTGAATTGAGTGAGTCATTTTCGCCCTAGCCCTTCGCAGTGTTTTTGCTTGGTGCACGCATGAATGTGACCTATGAGCCCTCATAGTAGTTTACAGGAGTACCAAACTTTGGAAGATACGAGTCTATTACTGGAAAATATCTGAGAACTCTGGTATAGATACATAGCGAGAATAAGATGAGCGACTAGCGAGTAAGGAGCATAGTATATTTCAACATTACGAGTGGTTTTATTCATGAACGTATACATATTTTATCACATTTTTCACTTTTTGTGTTTTTTCAGCTGTAGGATACGCACTGCAATTGTGACCTTTTAGTTTTTGGCAGACGCATTCGTAAATCCTCTCTCCGCCACAAAAAACTCTCTTACCAATCAAAATGCTCTGTTAACTGTTAATCTTTGTGACAAACTTCTTCTCGTGAATTTTGTTTACTCTAAATAATTCATTGCTGCTCTGGTGTACCAAAACAGAATATGAATTCGTGTAAATTAGATTGTGTACAACCGTATTTTATCATTATCATTCATTCAAACGTGCATCGCATATCCCATCCACTACGGACGCGAACCAACAAGTAATTTCAAAAACTTTTTATATTGCTCGTCAAACTGTCTAAGAAATTTGAAATGATTACGTGAATAAAATCGTAAAACTAAAAATTATACTCAAACAAACCGAGAACTCTCCCAAAGTGTAAAACCGCATCAAAGTTTTCACAATGCCCCATGTATGCGTGTGCTACGACTGAACAGTCAAGGGTCAACCCTGAGCAGGCGGGTTGGTAATATTTAACTTACGGGCGAGTGTGCACCGAAAATGTTTACCAGGAAAAATAAACCTAATCACCGTCAAAGCAGACCAGTGATCATCAATTCTTGAGAACTCAAAAAAGGATAAGTAGTGTTAGTGTATGTGTCAAGCTTTTCTACCTTTCTAAAAAAATGCCATAATATTACAGACCGAGCAGCGGTGTGGAAAACAAGCTTACTAGTTAGACGCAATATTTTTTTTATCTAACTTTTTGGAGAAAAGCTTAAGTTAGGTGAGCTCATTTTTACGAAAAGTTGTGCACATTAATTATGAATATATACACATGAATGGAGAAAAGTTTTATGGCGGAGCACCGTCTAGCTGTATATATATCAGCTTAGTTTTCTTCATTGTCCGCATGTTATGCAATAGAGGGGTAAAATTACTTTTATTACCCTACTTCGTTTTTTGTTACTCACCCGTGCATTCCATCCGGTTATATATGTGGTATTTGTTGTACCGTTCCGTTTAAGAAATTTCACTTTCTGTACAAACATGCGTACCTATGTGTATATGAATCATGAATGTAGTTATGTTTTTTATCCTGCTACTGTATGATAAGTTATCGCGCCTATGAATCTTCTTATATTGCCATCTTACACTTCGTTCACGTACACGAGAAGCCGCTGAGAAGAAAAGTTCCGTCCATGACAGGAAATTGGCAGAAATGAAGGAGGAAGCGTTGGAGTTAGCCGACGAATGTTTATATGCCTTGTTGAAGTGAAAGTAGTAAATTGTACGTGATTCTTTACGGACAGGGCATAGCCAAACAAAGAAGAAATAAAAAAAAACTTCACGAAAGACAAAAAAACGAACCAAATAAGTGCGAAAAAGTAAACTTTCTCCGTCTTCCCTATCGTTGTTGGCCAATTACGAGGAAAGAGGTCCAATTTAGTCTGATGAGCTGAGGGCATGACGTAAACGGCAACTTCAGTATACACTTCTATGTTAGCGAATACATACAATACATTCTACGTATGACATGTTCATGTTCCACCTCCTTTATAAAAAGGTTGAATACATACTATCATTTATGTACGTGTTGTTTACGAAACACTCGTACCCAAACAAGACAATCATCCCGAACATGTGTCCGCTTATCAAGAAGTTACCTAGAGAAGTCGACTGAACATTGTTCAATAAAAGAGAGAAAAAGTGCTTTCAGTTTACTTTGAGCCTATCTCAAGCTGATTTGTATTCATCATAGAATTAGTCGCCACATGCATACCCATTTACGGAATTTCTCCCATAAAACGACTTGAATGCTAAAATGGTTCATTTAAAACGAAACACGGTTGAAAAGTATAATTTCCATCTGATATGTCCAATATAATTTGTAGGCGGAACAATCCTATGGTACCAGTACCAATCTATGAAGTTATCTGGGCAAAGTCAATTACTTTTTAGAATGCTCAATGTATACAACTTCAATCTTCGGGTAGATACATAAATTCGTCATCTGGGTTAATGTGATTAGGTAACGTTTTACTTGACCATTATTAGTAAGTTACCTAATCAAAAATGTAAACTTTCCGACAATACAGAACTCTACTTACTACCACGGATAATATAAACAATCAAGGCGTAAACTCACATTCTGTTTTGTATTCATTAATTCATATTGGTCTCCTCTTCCGCTGACGAGGTTGACCAGTTTGCAAGTTTCTTAATAACATCTTCAAAAAAGTTCTTTTTAGAAATAAAACGTGTACCCATTCCACTTTCCACTGCAGAGAGCTTCTCTTAAGAAAATATGTAATCCACATACACACGTGTACCGTCCATTAAAGGACTTTAGGAATAAGCTATAACAGCATGCAGCCAGACTTCTGTAATAGTTTGACCATAATAATGAAATACGTTTGGAGGAAATGTGACAGTTTGTTAGTATGGCTAGTTGTTTGAAAAGACGGCTTACTAAATTAAAGATAAGCTTTGCTTCCCCATTGCCACTAGTCGTCTTTCTCAAGTTATGCTGTGTGTGTTTTCTTGTAGATTGAAATAGGGATCGTTCAAAACGTGACGCTGTTGAGTATGTAGATGAAACTATGCAATGTTGAATGCAAAAACTTTTGTATGCTTCTTTTGCGTTGCGATCCATTTCTCGATGTACGAAAAACTTGAAGTTAATCTTAAACTTGCATACACAACACATAATAAAGTTATTTCACTATTTATACTAAAATAGGCAACAGTGGTAGCAAGCAACAAACGCTTTTTGACCCAAACCAAGTTTTTTCATTTATTTTGGCAATAAAAGAAATAAGACGGATACCAAGAGAAAATTTTCATCTTTAAACTGGCAACGTAAACTAGCATAAAACTCAGCTTTTTCTCCCATTTACGTTCGTTTCCTCTAATTCTACGCCCGTACAGAGTCTTTAAACTACGAAAATTCAGCGGATGACGAGCTTTTTACGACTTGCATTTTATATTCTCCGCTTTATTTTCCTTCTTCCGCTTTTGTTTTCTTTATTGAGCGTTCCTTCTCACGTCAAACCCTGTCGGGTCAACAAAAACAACAACAACAAAAGGATTGCAGCACTGAAAAAGTTCTGCTGCTGTGGAGTAGAATACTAACTGATATACTTATAATAAAATTACACAGTAAATTTTAGCTTTCACGTAATTTGCCCACAGTAAGGGGCGCAACAACAGCAAAAGTCAGTCTTAAGTATATGACAGGAAATAGGAGAAAATACAATATTATCAACAGCAGCTTGCCACTGCCACGTTTTCACTGGAATCGCCCACGATGAAGACATGTCTAGTTTTCTTTAATTCTGGTAAGTATGCTATTTGGAGATTTTCTTGGGGGAAAACAAGAAAGAGTAACAAGGAGTGACGGTAAAATTCTGTCACACTAAAAATTGTGTCTTTGGGTACATTGGACCAGCCATTAATTACACACTGAGCGAACGTTTATGATGCTTTTTGCGTGTTGTGGAATAGTAACGTGCGTGGTAAAGATTATCACAAGCACCAATAATAAAACATTTTCATGCGAGAATTTCCTTTCTTAACTGAAATCTGTTTTTGTACTAAATAACAAAACGGGGAAAGCAAGTAGGTTCTTCGTCATTATTTTTGTCAATTTCTCCTTTTCTTGTGAATAGCTCATAACGGTTTGCACACAAAAGGAAAATGTCTGGTGCTTAACTACTTTCACAATAAAATTTTTCTTGAGTGTGAAAGAAAGGATCTTTTGTACAAAACTCCTAACTATTCCTGCAAAAATATAGGCAGTTACAAATAAAGGACAAAGTAATGGCCAACTTTTCACAGGCACCTTCAATGCCGTCATCGTCTTAAGTTCAAAATTCATTTTTTAATTTGTTTTCTTTGCATTTTATGCCCACATTTGGCTTTAGTAGGTTGGATGTTATAATCAGAACGTTCCGTCCGATCTCATTATAGCCTGGGGATGAAAATGGATAACGGGTAACTTTAGAGTTGGGTAGATGACATTTTACGTGACACGTACCTTTTCAATGCTCAACATAACTCAGGATCTAACAATAACAAGTTCGAGAACCAGTTTTTCATTTCTTGAGTATTAGAGGTAGCAATTATTGAGACCCTTCATATACAATAGAGGCTTATTCTTATTATTGTGACTAGCTTTTTTACATTTAAAACTTTTTTCCTGTAGTACTAATCGAAGTAGTAGTAACTAATCTTCTCAACATTCAAAATTTTAATCTCAGCCATCGAGAAAAAAAACGCAGAACCATTTATCCACAAATCATGATTTATTCACATGATTTGTTATCATTGGTTCCTGTCATGTATCGTGAAATCAACTTTTGCTATCTTGTTTTTGTTGAAATCGAAACCATTATTGGTAAGAAAAAATTAATATGTCATGGCTTAGGTGGAAAACTGATAATTGGCGACGCTCGCTGGTAACTGATAATTGCCTTGTAAGGATTATGACTATGACCAATTTAGATAAAAGACGATGTAATGTATAACCTACCCTTCCTGGCCTGACAAGGATCTGACTTTGACATGAAGCAAAGAATATGATTTTGCAATTTAAACATATACATTGACAGTTAATGTTAAAATGTGAAGTGCAATTTGGAATTCTTTAGAGTGAAACTGAGATGATTTTTTTTTCATTCCGAGATTTTTTATAGACAAACAACGATATTCTGCTTTACGATGGATTTCTCCATAATATTTTGCATTAGGGAATATTAAATTTTATTATTTAAAAAATAATTAATATTAAGAATAATTTGTGTTTCCACCTACATAATTGCGCAAAGATTATTATTATACTAACTAAAGCCAAAAACAAAGGTTGTTGTTGGTTTGGTTTGTTTGTACTTTGCGGACGGACAGATCAGATCTGTACAAAACTTTAGTACTAGCAAGAATAATACATGTAATCGAAATGTATTTCAATGCAGTCATCGATAATGCAATGTTTTGGTTGGAGGCTGCGGGAATTTGCCTCTGGCATTGTTGTTTTTGTTCATGTTTCACTGTATGTAATTTATCCTCTAATAATGCTCATTGCTTAGCCCGCTTCTTCTCACCTGCCCTCTGAATAATATAATGAGTCAATGGAGAGCTAGTGCTATGCTAGTGGTAGTAGTGAATTGCCTAAAATAACAACTACATAGTGTCTCTATCCAATGTTATTTATTGTTGTCCATCAGTCTGATTAATACTAAAATACTAAACAAAACTGACAATAAATAAAAATTATTACCATCTCACGATAGAATGCTCAACTGTAAGTTTGTTAAATAAGTCGAATTGTGTTGTGTTATGTGGATTCGATTAAAATATTTTATTGTAAAGAAGGTATGAAACCAAAAAACAATACATAACTTTAATAATATCAAATATTATTCAACAAAACGTCACACAGCAGTACGTACGGAACGGAGTACGAGGAGAGAACGTACAATTACAGAACAAATCAGATTTTTAAGAGAATGCGGCGGGTATAAAAACTTTTTATTGAAGTGACCACTGAAACGAAATAATCGACGATCCGTCAATTATAGTTGACATTTGAACAAGCCACAACAATGGTGGAGACTGAACCAGAGGTACAGGTACAGCAGTCAGTTCCTGCTGAGGAGGAAGTTTCAGTTGCTATTGATAAATTGGATAATGCATTAGAAAAGGGGGAGATGATTCAGCCAGATCCGGAAGTTGCAGTTTTAAATCAGCAAAACGACCAGGAAGCTAATTTTGAGGATGATAATAACACCACTGATAACTTAGATGATTCAAAAGATAAAAATAACGATGAAGTCGATATTGAAGAGAAAATTGATTGTATGGAAAAGCGAAAGCTTCCGCCAGAAGTGGAGACGGAAAATCCTGAAGCCAATGAAAAAGGGCAATCAAAGCAAAACCATCAGCAGGAAGAATTGGAATTAAATGAGTATTTGAAGTCATTAGAAAATCCTAAGCCAAAGCGGAAAAGCATAAAGGAAATGTTAATGTCACTACCTGCTTATAAGGATTTAGCTACAATGAAACCCAAAATAGGCGGTGACGATAGAAAAAAGAACGAGATTATAATCCTAGATGATGAAGTAAATGCCCGAATAAATTCTAGAGTTCGTAAACGCCAAAAACAAATTGAAGAGCTGAAAGATAGATTTGTGAGGCACTGTATTACAGCACCACCTAAGTCTGGGAAAGGCGAGCACGTTAAGTTAAAGTATGTTGTTGATTTTAAAAACTGAGCTTAAAGGTTTATATTATATGTAAATGTATGTATAATTTATTGCATTCTGTCATCTGTAGTAATTGATTTTGATTGCACGCATATGTATTTGTATACAGAATTAAGAAAAAAGAAGAGGACTCTCAGGGAATCGAACATTTAGTGGAAAATGAAGTGGATTATGTTCGAAATCCGTTAAATGACGATGAAGAGGCTGCAAACTTTCTGACCCCACAACAAAACTCTTCTCCACAATCATCGATGCCTGGAGCTAGTCGTCGTCGGCTTCAAGAAACTCTGCTGGAGAAAATTCGAGCTCAAAAAATAAAAGATCATGAAGAAAGAGTTAAGGATTTTAACATGTATAACGACGAAAAATATGAAGAAGATAAGGAAGATGAGGAAATAATAGAAGACGAAGAATTGAGTGAGAATGATTCTTCGACTTCTGAGGAAGATGAAGACAAAGAGGAAGACTTGGAAGATCTTTTGACTAGTTCCACCAAAAAGAAGAAAAAATGCAAATCAGCTTTTGTGAAAGATGTGGAGACTGGGGAAGATTTGTGTAACATTGAAACTTCAGTGGATTCACTTCCCTCTGCTCAGGCCCAGTGTGATGATGTCAATGTAAGTTTTGTGCCAATCTTAGGAAAACATAAAGAAGTTTTCAGTAACTGAACTCAATTATTTGTAACATGCTTTCAATTACTGTTACCAGATTTCCACACTCTCTACACCAGCAAAGAATATATCCAATGATGATTCACAGAAGAGTTTGGACCGTGGCGCAGATTATACACCAAAGGTTACGACAGCGGTTTTGAATCAAAGAGTAAGAATGATCATACTAACCACAACGATGGAACCATGCTAACATTAGCTTAACTGAGATGTATGTAATTACCAGCATAATTATAAGATTTTTTTTCGTGTTTCGTTTTATAAAGACGCCGTCAGACTTTTGGATTCCAGCAAAATCGAATTCCAACTGCAGACAAGTCGACGAACTGTCTCCACTAATACCGCGTATAAATAGATCTCAGATCCATGAAGTGGATCAACATTCATCAGCCTCAGCAATACCTAAGGCATTGGCAAATATTATTTCGGAACCAAAAGCTGGATTTGATTCTTTAGTTGATCTATGTTCTGGGAGATTTGTAAGTCAAGCTAATGCAGAATCAGCCGACAGCCAAGAAGATGAATACGATGGATTTGATTTTGGCGATGACGATGAAACGTGCGCCGAAAATAGTGATAACGCCAAAGAAACCTTAAAAACGCCCAAAGCAGATTCTGCAAAAACAGCAATAGATGGTATAACTCCAAAGTTGTACGAGAAAGTTCCAAAAACTAGACTCCTAATGCAGTTTGAAGAAGAGGCTGAAAAGGCTATTGAAGAAAATCAAACAGATAAAGAGGAAAAAGGAATCGACTCACAGAGTAATCTTGAAAATGATGAAGAGGAAATAATTGGTATAAGGATCAAAGGACGTAGGCAGAAAAGGCTGCAATTTTCTGGTATAGGCGTTTTCGTATTTATGAGCATATTTACAGAATTTTTACCTTCAAGCTCTAATTTGTTTTATGGGTTATAATTAAAGACGACGAAGATGAAAATGACGAGCCTGAGGTTAGCCTTGGAGATTCACAAACAGGAGAGGAACTATCGGCAGAGTCAGAGGACGAAACCGAAGTTTATCAAGAAACTAATCTCGAAAAAACAATATCCAATAACCCTTTCTTCAATAAACACGGCGTGATGAAGAGAAAATTTGTTGAGGATGAGGCAGCACTGTCGGGAAGTGAAGAAGGCTCTGGTAAAATAACAACAGTATACGTTAATTGCAGCATTGCTAACGAAGTTTTAACAATTTATTTCTGATGAAACAATTATTTTTCCGCAGATGATGAAGATGAGAGAGGTTTAAATCATTACGAAATGGAGGAGGGAGACAACGAGGAAATTGATGAGGACGCTGTGAAAGACCAAGTAGAACGAGCCCATCTTAAAAGAATGCTTGATGACGACGATAGGGAAATTCGACGTCTTCAGAATCAATATCTAGAAAATGGCGACCTCCATTCAGATAAACACAGAGAACGCAAATTCACTTGGAAATTCAACATGAATGGTAACATTTGTTTATAAATGAAATGGATCCTTTGAAGATAGTTTCCTTATAATCACTGTAAATCGGTGGTATTTTTTTTATTTCAGACCTGAATGACGATGCTCAATTTGGAGATTCAGACGAGGAGCAGGCAGAGGAAAATCCGGAAGATACGTCGATAAAGCAAGCATGGATAGAAAAGCGAAAGTGGATGTCTGAAAACTCTCATTTATTGGAGGCAAATGAAGATGAGTCTCAGTCATTACTATGTAACAGTCGATTTTCTAAAATGAGTAAATTCGCAATCAAACGACTGGAATCATTTGTTGATACTTCAACATCTGATTCAAGTAACGTAATCATCAAAGAGACTGCCGTTCAGCGACGATCAATTTACGAAGAAATTATCAGAACTAAATGTGCTGCTAAAAATACTGTTGATTTAACGTCATGTTCTGAGGGAATAAATGCAATATCTGACGAATCTCACAAAAACCAGCCCAATAAATCCATGTCGCACTCGCAACCCCTATTTGGGGAAAGTACTGAGAAAAAGGTAAGGAAAATATAAATGATTGGTCGTTTTTGGACATTGTATTCTCAAATTAAATGCATGTTGTAATATACTTTTATGTTATAAAAATATTTTTGTACAGGGTGCATCATTGTTGAGAAAAGGCTCGTTTCTTAGTAGAGGCGGTATAATGCTTGCAAAATTCTCCGAAGTTTCCAAACCAGCAGATACTGTTTCTAACATCAAAAACAATTCCCGTAATTTTGTATTTCAACATATTACACCCCCGAATCCAGACAAAACCGATGGATCCACAAGCAGAGTGAAAAGGGTATGTCAACTTCAACTCATAATTTTTATGCACATAATATTTTTGAGGTTGTATTTATTTTTACTTGACTGAACATATATATCATTTTAGAGACTCCCTCCAGCTGGAAAACAAGTCAATACAAAAAAGGTTAAAATTGATCGTTCGTTCAGTAACCTGGATGAAGCCAGTAAAGGAGCGAGTATATTTAAGTGGCTGTAGTATTTCAACTTTCGTTAATCGTTTTTCGCCTTGCGTGATTATGTTTAGTCTATTTATTTGATGCATACAAAGTAGTTTTATGGGTACATGGATATAAAAATGTGTATATTTAATGATGTAAATATGCTTATTTATGTTGTATATTTAATATCATACAGGTAATAAATCTAAATAAATAAAATCTTAAGAATTTAAGGTACTGAAGGCCGTCACAATGATGTTGAACGTTGGCTTCTTTAAGCGGGCTGTAAACTAACTGATTTTTATGCAGACTGCGAAGAAGATTTTGTTTCAGGTAAGGTTAGCTCTTCTGAGTTTTTGCCGCATTTGACTTGTAAGTAGCTACCCAATAAGTTGTAAAGTTGCATGAAAAATGTTTGAAAATAAGGGTTACTTTGTTTGTAGAGTCAGCAACTTTTATCTCTGCATTACACTACTTTAATATTTTGCGTCTTCAATCGAAGTGGCTGTAGTTTTTATTAATAACGACACGTCTAGTTTTACTTGCTAAACTAAGTACCTATATTACACACTCTACGCTCAAGCTTTCCTGTTGGAAAAGGAGAGAGAAGGACATATTAATTCAATTATCGTCATATTCATCATCAATGATCTCCATCAAGCTGAATGACATTTTAATACTTTTCAATGAAAAGTTTCATCATATTATAAGGAGGTATCTATGATATGCATGGTCGAGTGGTAATTAAGCTAGTTTGTAATGTAAAACCCTGCCCGGACGCAACTAATTCAGTTTGGATGCCCTTGTCTAAAACAGAAACACAACAAACTACCTCCAAGCTAACATTGTCTGTTAAATTGAATATTCATATACGCAGTTATATTATACCAATAATCTTTTAAAACGTTGTATGTGAAAGGAGACTTTTAAATTGGTCTTTTGGGTGTGTACGAAATGTGAATCGACAATGGATTTAAGTTGATCTTCTACTTCTACTATTATTAGTCATGATCATGAATAAGTCGTAGGACGATGGTACTTCTGAAATTGTTATTTTGTTTCTGCTATAATAATTTGGGTACTCGAACAACACTCACCGCAACGTGAGAAACAGCATATATCCCAAGAAGATAGTGTAGATATGTGTATAAGCTTTTTGTATTTACACCACCGCTTGTACTCTAGGTATAATTCATTATTCATAACATTTTACGCTAGCCAGCAATGAACGAAAACGAGCTCTTTTGCTCTCTTAAAGCCGTAACTATCATCACCAGGGACGCCAAATCTAGGAAACTGCCTATGGGGTCTAGTTTCTCAGATCACTTTGAGCTTCAGTATGTGAACGAATCACATGAAAAGAAATACTTTGAGCCACAGTCTTAGTTGCCTATGTTGCCTATTTTGGGTTTTACTTGCTTATGTGCCTATATAGCCATTATANTAGTGGAGAAACAGGGAGGCAAAGGCTAGAACAGCAACACGAAAGATGTAGCGTATTTCATCTTTAAATAAATCATTTAGAAGGGGACACTAATAGGAGAATACTGTGTTAATGCGATTACAGCAGCAGCTCAGCTCAACCCTGCTCGCTTCTATATCCGTAGCCAGCCAGCACACAGATCCTTCACGACGACTACGAATAATAATCCGATTTTCAAGTGAAAGCGAAAGAGAAGGAGCCATTTAAATTCTATGTTACAAGATTTCTACATTTTCATTTCGGGACAATATACTTTCTGTTTAGCGGTGGAGGAGGTGGTATAAGCAATAATGTATGCAGCTAGACATGTCCCAAGAAATACATACCTTAGATTGTGACATTTTCTTCTAGGTCAGGGGAAAAAGCGTGCTTTGGCCGTCTTATATAACATTAAATCACAACACTACTACATCGCTTTCATTGCCAAATGGGGCATGTCAGCATGGGGGTCACGTGATACATTCAAAGGGCTTCCACACGTCTTGTTGCATACTGTCTGTATGCCCATTATCAAATCATCATGTCTTAACATATTATTTGTAAGATAGGTAGGTGGCCTTCCCCACAACATTAATCCAAGCATACCAGAAGAAAATGTGTAGGTAGGGGTAGTTGTAGTCTTTCTGGTAAAAGTGGTAAATTGTGCTGTTGTCTACCGTAACTTTTCTTTCAAAAGAAAATCCAATGAAAGTGTGAAAACCATGTTCATCTAACAGGTCCAGAGACATTATTAGATTACGTCTCGATTCATTCCACACACACTTGTTTTGTGGCTAAACTTTCTTTATTTGTCAATTTGCTAATGGCTTGAGTTAGAATCGTCGGTTTACTTTGAAGCAGGACATTGTGGAAAGACCGAATAACCCAAGTTTTGAAAACTTTACAACCCCAATAAATGATAAAAAGTTGTACGTCAATTCTATACTTGTTAGATATTCACTACTGTACCATATCTACCTGACCTTTGCTATGCAGTGTAGGAAATGTAAATGTACAATGTATGTATTTATATCAATAAATTCCAGATTCAAACCAGTACACATTTAATGGATCGTTTGATCTCGAACTGTTCAGAAGCATTTTCTACAAACTTGCCTGTAAGCTTTATTTTTACAGACATTTTATATTTACTGTATATCTAGGTACAAAACACAACATGTGTAGTCTGTTTAGGACGTG
>JAHZNB010006269.1:0-16672 GCA_027744295.1 Callyntrura guangdongensis
CAAAGGAATGACAAATGCACTTTAAGAGAAAAAATGTGATTTTTATGGCAGAATCAATCCAAAATGACAATGATCAAAGTCTGCAATATAATTCAGGAACGGGTGACACGGTGGTGTAATTGTGATCACTTTCTCTTTACGTGCCAGCCAGATCAAGACAGGGTCTACAACTGTTTATAATAATTCAGCAAAAATATCAGAATACTAAAAATCCCGACAATTTAAAAAATGTAACACTGGGTTTAATCCTTTTAAGCTTAAGACACTGGCTTTTGCGCTTTTGTCAAATATTATTTTAAAAAATAACTGTGAACCCAAAGGAAAAAAGAATGGATGCTACCGAAATTTGTTTTACGTATTTTTTGAATAGCTTACATATCTTATGTAATCTTACGCAGACAGTGGACGTAATACATAAGATAAGGGAGTTTTATATAACTATGAATTATTAGTTTTTTCCCAAAGCCAAGAAAACAGTAAAGAAGTGTCAGTTACTTGTGTTAAGTTACGAGCGGGAGGGAAATCGAGTACACTTTCTTATTGCTCATGTACAATAGCACGTCTTCCAATTCGTACGCTACAACATTATTCCTGTTTCGAGTACCAGCTGTCATTGTAAAAATGGCTTTGCTAGTTGAGAGAGTATTTGTAATAATAATAATAGTATGCATGGATGTCGTGTAGGAGAAGTAAAAGCACCATATATTTTTTGTATGCCAGATGCATTTCGTTTTGTGGCATCCAAAACACATATTATACACCTAATATGTGTGGCAGGGGAACCTTGTGTATTTTTACACATGTATGCAAAAGCGCACAAACTAAACTGTGAGTGTGAACCAAGTCCCTTTATTTCGGATTGTACAAAAACCAGAGGAACTCACAACGGTCTGTCCTGCTATTTTCCTCGAGTAAGTAGGCAAAAAAAGGGAAGAAATGAAAGCATACAGTTTTCCACTTCCCCTTTTGTTATCATTGTTATTAGGAGCTAACCATAAAAAATGCGACAAAGCGACATATTTTTGGAAAGCTGAATTGAATTGAGTGGTAGTAAAGTAAGTAGGAGTAGTTGTAGTGAGGCTGGGACTGTTGAACATTATTATTGTATTGTGTGTGTGTGTGTGTGTATGCACTGTATATTCGGATATAAAAATGGACACAAAAAAGTGGTGTGATTTTTTACTTTTGTGCTTTCTGCTGCTTGTTTTTCTCTTACACTTGCTGTACACAATAGAAATACACTTTGAAGACGAAAAATATTATGGAAGGAAAATAGTGACAAAAAGACAAAAACCTAGAAAGACGATATGGGCTAATAACATATATATTATATATTATATACGATTTACTCCTGCTCCAGACACTATATACTTGAAATGTGATGTGACGCAATGGGGCTACAAATACCAACTTGTTTCCAAAAACTTCACCACTTCAGAGCTCATTCAGTATTACAAATACACAACAAAACGAAAGCAAAAAACGAGACAAGTACGTGTGTGTGTGTGTCTATGTTTGAGGAAAACAAACTAAAAGCAAAACCAGCAACGCGACTTTCACATTTTATTATTATTCGTCTTCATATAAATAATAATGTTATTATATTAGAGCGTAAAGCACAATGTTATTTAGAGATGAGATGCTCTTTTCTCTTTCTAAAAGAGGAATCGCATCAAAATAGTGGCAATGATATTAATAATAATAATAATACTAGTGCCTCAGCCGTTCTCTAAAAAAATAATGTAATGCATTGCACAAAAACTTTCTCTGTTGGTGCATTCATTTACTCATGGATGTGTGTATGTCTTCAGCATTTTTTACCAACACCCTGAGCTCACCACTACTTTGCCACGATTATTACCACCAGAGTAGCGTCAAAGCTCACACATCCACGAGGTGATTCTCTCTCCTTTTATAATGTTTATTAGAATATCACCAGCGAGAAATTCACTTGAAAATTCTATGCTTTCATATCTCTGCCGGTTAGGGAGTTCCGGTCTCTAAAACCACCCGGGGTCTCTTTTCTTCCCCTACACTTTTCTCGTCCTTCTTTCTGTTTTCCCTCGTCGGCAATCACACACGGCACACACATGTGTGAGTATGTATGGTCAAGTCGTAAATGAATGTTGTTGCACAACAGAGCAACACAATTATTTTGTTGAAAATGTAAGCAAATGTTAGCAAACAGTTGACATTTGATATTCATTGATTATTTTGTGTTTTGAAATAATTTTATTTGCTGTTAACAAAAAATGTTTACATATGTAACACTTAAAATTATTCATTGATATAACAAGTCAAAACGAATCAAGTAGAAGCTTCCTTTGTTCCAGTTAGCTGAATCTACTCAGTTTCTCATAAAAGATAAAAATGCTTTACTAGGTGATAAGTTCAGAAGCAACCTCCATTTAAATTAGTACCCTAGAAAAATGTATCTTCCCTTTGGAAAGACACCAAGAAAATGTTTTCTGGTCAAAGAAACCTCTACGTAATTTTGCAAAGATACAATCTCATATATTTTGATATGGTAGTTTAAAAGATGGTACCAACTTTAGGAATGCAACGCATCCTTAAAATGTTCTCATTTTTAATGAATTTTTCTGTATTGGATTTTTATGGGTGTTTCTGTGTCATTATAAATCCTCATAAATAACCGAGCATCGAAAAGCTTGTCATTTTGTTAGTTTTTCCCTCGTCTTCTGCAAAAAAAAATTTCCTCTACATTTTCCCATTTTTCTATTTTCGCTTACGCTATTACCAAAAAATAGATATTGCCTAGCCGCGATGTTGAGAATGAGGAAAATTATTTGGAAAGAAGAGGAAAAAACGAATCAATAAACTAAAAGGAAAGCAATAAGCAATGCGGCTTTTATCCGTTTCACTAAAAGTTTTCCTGTTTGTGCGGTAGCGGTGTAATTCACAGCTTATATTTTGCTTCCTTTTCTCTTAAAAAATTGGATCAGAAAATAATTTTCGAAAACTTCCATTAATCCACCAGCCAGCTGGAGAGAGAAAAAAAAACTTTACCTGCAAAATAACAGGAGGGAGGGTAAAGGAATACACAAGCGTGTGTGTTTGCTCACGGTGGTACTGAAGTAGAAATAAAAGACGCAAATTTCCGTATCGGTTATACCTTCTTACAATTGAAATACCCAACTAAAAGTGGTATCGATAACTTCACTACGGACTTTCTATATGTTATGGTTAATACAAAAATCCTACATACGTCGTGAGAGTACAAGGCTGGTGGGTGAAAAGTAGGGTGAAAGTACAAGTTAAAAGTAATGTGTTCTATCCAAACGTAATAGCCGATTGACACGAAAATATCCGATTCAATAACGCAAATTGATAAGAAATCACAAGAACTACTCCCCCCGTATAGAAAAATGTGGAGAATGTCCAAAACGGGGATGCCAGGACCTTGTACAAGAAAAAGTATTTGTGTACAAAAGGAGATTCTGCTATTATTGTCGGAGGTGAATACAAGGCACATTTAACCGCTAAAAGCAAAAAATAAATATATTTATGGCATTATGTAGGTTTGTATCCTATCAAAGCAAGTGATAGTTTTGGCTCGGGTAATTCTTATCAAAAGTACGTCTCTCTGGAAAGTTAACTTGTATCCAAAAAATGAGGTACATTGAAGACTCAAAACGATGGTGAATGCTGTTATATTCCTATTTTGCTCAAGTACAGTATATACTATATTCATACCAGTGAACACTTTATGTCTGACTGTGTCATATTATAGTGTGGATGCAGGTTTTATTTTGATGATTATTATAATTGATTTTTGTAAAGCAAAGCTAAAAAAAGTGGTACTGCTGTTTGTTTGATTTGTTTAACCACCAAAGTAAACATGGTAAGTTATGTTATGAGACGACATAACAAGTGTTTTTAATGCTTGACTTAAAACAGTATAGTGGTGGTGCTGATGATGAGTAAAGCTATATTGGGTAATGCCACTTACCACCACCTAGTGATTTCGAAGAATCTCTCCATTTTTGTTTGTAACTTTTACATTAATTGTTTTCACTATAATTTGTCAAAGTATAAAATCTGGCATTGAATTTACGGCGGTAAGGCTGTTGAAAAGTTTTTTAAAATGAGTAATGGTAATGAACAAGCTGCGATGAAACTTATAGTTAAGCTTACGAGCTACTAAATTTGACGAATAATGATGATATCCGGTTAATTAATAATTTAACTAGCCAGTAGCCACTAAACATAGACATTTAGGGTTTATTTAATCAAATACATACGTATGTGAAAAGTGTACACGTTATTTGTCCTTGCGTAAAAATGGCACAAGGCAAATGACAAAATTACTTCTTGTGTGTAGCATGGTTTACTGGTGGTGAGTGATGCTTGTGAAAAAATGAATATAGCTTCCGGATTACGACCAACCACAAGGTTTGCTTCAACAAAAGTTGTCAACAACAAAGTGACGTGGAGGAGAAACAGGGAAAATTAAACAGGAATATAACGCTATTGCTCAAGTCATCATAAACATTACGAAAATGAAAGGGAAAATGTGTGTCTCTCTTGTGTGACTGCATATGAAATGCTAACTGAACTTTGGTTTTGTGATTGTGTGCAACCACAACCGAGAAAAGGGAGTCATTTCCACTTTCAGTTTTTGTCACACGGGAAGGGTGAAAACACAAAGAGGTAAAAACCAACAAGGTATTTAAGCTATCTACTGCTTTTCTCTGTGTATAAAATAGGTGCACGAGGAAAGAAACACATTCACACAAACACAAAGACTCAGGTTGGTTAACGTTGATTCTCTTTCTCGTTTTTCCTGCGAGGGAAAACTGTGGGATTTATGTATTGGCAGCATTGTGGTATTCGTGGCGCTGAAAGTGGTCTCTGTGGCTGTATACTTGGGTGTGATGGGTATCTGCTACATTGTGCATTCTGAATTCCACAAAGATTTCTATTATTCTTCTCATTTGCAGAAAATATACCGTATGGTAAGTCAGATTATAACCGAAACGTCATCCCACCACAGCACCACACACATAATATGTAGGCATTTTATATAGGATATACATCATAAGGGAGTAATTCATCTACTTCCATGATTTCCTATTGTTGTGCGAGGTTTGCTGCAACAATAAAAGACTGATCTGAAATTTTGATGGTTCTCTTCTTCTTTAATAACAGCAAGCTTTACACATACCACCACTTTTTTACAACTAATACAACTGTGGTATCCCTCCCATCTCACTAGGTGCACGCATAGAGAACACGGAATGGATTTATTATGTACATTTATACGGATTTCTACACTTTGCAGCCAATAGCTTAAGAACCTAGTTTTCCCGTTCCTTTGAAACGCCAAACATACTGACGTACGTATGCTTTAACAAAAGGTAACACGGACGAGGAAAAACAATGAATCTTATAATCATTCTCATCATCTTTTTCAGCGTGAGTTAGCGATCCAGTGCAAGATGGATGCAATTATTTGTAGGGAATGACGAGGAAGTCAGAGCAGAGGAAGATATATACTATTCGTATTGAAGTAGCATTAACAAACAATGATGCCATTGTACAAACAACTTAAATAAGCATATTGTCTGTCGGTAGTACGAAGATTCTCAGAGATGAGCGTTTTGTGCAAATAGAAAAGTGGTGTAGAAATACCCAATGATATATGTAATTGGAGAAAGCGAGAGGATAAAGAATAGTTGCTTATTGCCGGAGTGGGGAAGAGAGAGAGAGAGACAACGTCGTCAACTACCAGAGCATCAACATTATTACCCACACCGCTGTTTACTACTTTGTACAAAGTAGATAAACGGAAAAAGTATCAGTCCACTGTGTTTTCAGATATAAAACTTAAAACGGCATAAATGGAATGAAAACTGTAGCTAAAGATAACCGTCATTATTCTATTCGCAAAGGAAAAAGACTGGAAGAAAGACAAAAGAAAGAGATTTGTGGCGTTTGCAACACCACAGAATTGAGGATTGTGTGTGTACTAAAGTTGCTTTGCTTCGCGCTTTCATCGCTTATGTACCCTCGTCATCGTCATGATCAGTTTCCCCCGTAAAATATGTTTTGACAGCCTGTTTGCTTAAAAACTCTGGAGTAATGCGGCGAGTAAAGCAATGTCGAGAAGAGTGACTATCATACAGCGATTCGTACATAATCATTATTTTCTACAGTAATTATTACAACATATTTTAATCGATATGTGAATTACCGTCCCACTGCTGTATCAAAAGTTGTATGCATCAAAAAGCGACAGTGGTGGAAAATGATTTTGTTTTTGTGACTTTCACTGTTGGAGTTGGAAGGGATATGCCGATAGCACGCTCCATATCCAGGAAAGTTATCAGAGGGGGAAGTGTTCTAAGCAAAGACACACAACGGCTTTATCGGAACTAGAAAGAAGAATAACAGCTTTTTATCGCAAAGCAAATTCCCAAAAGCTAAAATATCGCACAGTGAATTCACATGTGTGAACGTATAAATATTTTGGGACTCTTCTCTCTGTATTTAGTTCGCACAAGTAGAAAAGTTTTCCACTGACGAGTCTCTAAGGATAGCCTGTTATATATAGTTACTACCGTTTAAAACTCCCGTTGTTATTTCGCTGGAACACATACCTAGTTTCAGCAGCACAAGAAAGTACACTGGCAAAAGAAATACTCTGTATTTATTCGTCATACGCTTCTCTACATTATGTTTATCGTATTATCACATTCAACCATTTACGAAAACAAAATCCCTCAAACTGTGGCTTATTGTGTGTGTGAAACGAATAATGTGATCGTATGTACAGGGGAAAAGCAAATTTTGAAGCCTTTGTGTAGTTTATCTGGGAAAACTACCGACATCGTTGAGGAAAAGCGACTGCTATATCAAATTGTCTCTCTTGGATCCTATTCTGAATAAAAAATATTAACTTCAAATACAATGTGTTTCTTTCTTCCACTATCTACATTTCAATGTAATCCAACCCGACACTACTGATTTTCAGAAATAGTAGCTGGTGACATACCTTCATTCATGGTGAAGTCGTCAAAATAGTGTATGCTCAGTCAAAATGTTTCATTTTTTCATTGCCACCGCAAGATTAATTTCAACTTAATTATGTCTATCATTTAAAATTTTGAATAAAAAATACTACACATTTATGAAATACAAGATAGAATTGTGTTGGGGAATGGATTTTGTGTACAAATTCATAACAACCATCACTAGATTATCAAGGGAATAGCATAAACATCATCATTATCCTAAAACCTGTCCGCATCATTAAGTTGCCAGTGTTGTATTTACTGATATCACTTATCTGCAACATCAGTGCAGAAAGTTTTCTCATTTTGGTTATTTATATTTCAACAAGAACAGTATTCAAACATCTAATGCGACTACACACGACAGTATGATATCTTAAGTGTTTGTAAAGTTTTTACTACTTGGTATTAAATTATGAGAAAGCATACACAACATCGTAATTTTCAGGTCGATATTTGAATTTTTTTAAACTTTTTGATGAAAAGTCTCTACTAGTAAAGCCTAAAGGTATATGTATAACGCTACCTAATTCTGTGTTTGTTCATGGAAAATTACAGGTATAGAATGCGAGGTGTGACTGTCTGTACGCTGCCTCTATTTGTATCTGAAATTTATATAAGTTCTTATTTAAGTATTGATTAAAATATCCATTACAGATTCGGTTGAAAGTAAACTAACCGCACACAATCGCATTATATACCTAGTTTACTGATTTAGCAAAATTGTTTGCCAATATTTATGACATCAGTAAATACATACTGCAATTGGGGTTATATTGTGCGAAAGCGGATTCACAAAAGCTTTCAACAACGCCAGGATGCATATACCGTGGTAATCAGTTGAAGCACCCCCAGGACATTTCATCTCACAACAATACATTTATATTTTATGCTATGTTTCACCATCTAGTTTGATAGTTTCTTCACGTTGACAAAAGCTTTCATTTTCATCGAAATTCTTACATCACGTAATGTTCCCACCAAAAGTATAGCGATATATTTGTACATATTGATAGTGAGCAGGATGACTACATACTACCTGTCAGTCATCGTGTGTAATACTCTCAAAGTTGCTCAAACTATTTAACTTTTTGTTGGATGTGTCGCTTCTTATAATCTACATACCCAATGTTATACGTCTATGCTAATTTCCAAATATAAACTTACTTTAAAACTATCAGTAGATAATCCTATTATAATCTATTTACCATGTAGCTTAACAGAAATGATGGCTAGCTCATCTTACGCTCAATGAGCCCCAAACTAGTAATCGCAAATCACATGTCATTTTATCACTTTTGTTGTTCAAAAAAATGATAATTTTTGGATATTTTGTTTCGTACTGGTTATCTAACATATGTGCATGTACATAAATCAAAGTACATTTAGGAACTTACATTGTCTCCAGCAGCCCTAAAATATGAAAAAAGTTACCCAGCCAGACTGACTTCGAATGGATTATACTAAGGATTTGTAATGCTTTCTCGGAGAAATACAAGAGTAAAGTAAAAGAGCTCGGTATCACGTTACCCCAAGGGCAACTTTCTTCCCTACGCAGGTATACCAACCGACAGTTACGCTGTAAACGACCGCTCTAGCTGTAGCAGCAGCACAGTGTCGGTGGTGAGTCTATCCCGTGTGCATTCGAGCCACTATCTAGCATACAGGGGATGATGCTCTCTACCCGTCAAGCCCAACAACAGTATCCATCATAATAATATCTAATGAGTGAATATCGGTCGATATGGTTCTCAACGTGAACACATTATATAATTACATTCTTTGCGGTACGCCTGCAGGCAATGGGGTGTGTGAGTTTCAGTAGAAAAATGAGTACCTAAACCGAACGAAAAAAGCTTCTTGATGAGAGCAAACAAAAAACTTGTACACTACCAATTTTCAACTTAGGCACATAACCCTGATGCGCTGATAATTTGTGAGTTTGGTTATTATTAAGATAGGTAAGCCACTTTTTACAATATTTTAAGTAGACTACTTGAAAGTACGTATCGGATATCAGTAAAATATAGAACGGTTTTCAGAGTTTAAAAATATTACAACAAAAAGGTGAAAAATAACGAGATATCTAATCAAAGTCATCAGGAGGATGAACAAAGCTGCGAGGAGAATGAGGATATACGACAGATTCCCCTATCTACTTTGTGGCGAACAAAGAAAAGGCTTTGATTAACCTCAATTACGATGGTTTTGTTCTGTCCCAAACGTAATGTACCTGTGTCAGATATCATAGTAATGTCTGCTACAGAAGTTTTGTGCATACACAGTGCAAATGCATTGGAACGATTTATATTTCATCTTTTTGTCATGTGAAACTGAATTGACAACGATAAGATCCTTCGTCTCTCTGAAAAATATACCTCAAGTGTAGTTTTGGTGAAACCTTCAAAAGAATACAACATTTTCAAAGAATGTCTTGTGATTAAATCTTAGATCTACGTGACATTCACCCCGGTAAAATGTGAAATGCTACCCCATTACATTCATTCTAAGGCTTATCGTCTACCCAGGCAGGAAACCAGGAAAGCCTTGGTTTTTGTATGGCCAATGTATACATAGGTATACATATCAGAGAGTCGTTATGTTTCAGCCACTTGAAATGGAAATGTCGTCATCATTATGTGATTTACAAGCGCACACTAAAACGTAATAAAAAAGGCATATATGCATCTCTAATTATTCACGATTTTCATATTTATATGCACGCGTAGAACTGCGAGACATTTTTCTATGTCATTGAACTAAGATGGTGAAGTCGACGTGTCTGTCTCTGAGGCCATTCATTTAGTTTCATTATAAAAGTAAAGGGATTATTTCAAAAGTGTGTACAATGGTGAAAATGCATTATTCGTTCCCGGAAAATGTCTACATACAGAAAGCTGAATGTGTTAAGCAAATGAGGAAATTAGGCATACCTTGTGACAAGACTGATGCCATTTGACACAGGGCCACGATGAGGATTCGACTCCACTTGCAAGACGAGGATCGGCTACTTGAGGAGGAAAACGGTTTGGACCCACCATTACTCCCTTTCTTACTTCTTTTTCTTGATGTTTTAACATTGTTGCTATTGCTGATGGTATCTGCGGTGGTGCCACTAGGTGCGTTAATCGCGGTGGTTGCAGCAGTTTGGCTTACAACGATACTAGAGGTATCTCCTTCTCCACTACTGCTGCCATTGTCATTCCAACTTGGATTGGACTTTAATGCTTCTGCTGGTGGAGTTGGTGAAGTAGTAGATTGTGGTGATAAGGACGTTGAGATGGAAGAATAGTGTAGTCGAGGGTGGAGAATTTGAGTTTGATTGCAACGATAAGATGCCCGGTGAGTGGAGGATGTGCCCATTGTAAATCTATCTTATGTACGATGACAATCTTGAATTTTATATTTGGAAATGGAAGCAGAGCCGTGTTTTGTAGTGGATATAGAGGAAGCCGTAGCAAAAAGTTAAGTTTTTTTCTTCAGTCGGTTACGATACAAATACACATAAACCTTGGAAAATATTTCCGCTAACTAATTACTGGCCTTGTAAGAAGCAAAAACTTTGTGATAATTTTGAAAAAAATATCTTATCATTGAACTTGTTTTAGAAATGCAATCGTACACGCATATTTCCTGTTTCCTCCCACTTATTTATTTTTTTAGTTTTTACTTTCTTAAACTTTTTCTTTGATCAGGCTGAGGCAAGCTTTTGTAGCCAGCAAAATGTCTGAATGTTTTTCTCATTTAGAATCAGGAACTTCACGTAGCAAAGTACAAAATTATATCTGTCTTGTTTAACCTCAAAATATGTGTACTACAGACGAGAGTGAATGTGTGTGTTTACGTTCGTGTGTATTATGCAGATGTGCACTTTTTAGTAGCGACAAAGTTTACAGGCCTTTCTTCCATGTAGCACGCTGCGACTGATGATGCTGGTTTTTGGTGGCTGTGTACGACAGAGGTACATAAATATATTGTTTGAAAATGTTCCCCTTGAGCGAAAAACTTGCTTTCTTAGGTATACTATATGTATATTAGCTTTATCCGTCACTCTTTTCTTTTTCCTGTAAAGTCAGAAGAAAAGTATCTACTTTCCATGTTTTCATCATACATGTGACGATGGTGGTGGAGGTGATACCGAACAACAACAACAAGAACACGGTACCCCACTAAAACTCGGTGGTGGAAGTGGTAATATTATCAAGTCTATGTCATGTCTGTCTGTATGTGTTTTTGTATCTGTGAAATGCTGCTTTCACTCGTCCTTCTATTACGTGTTAGCACTTTTTTTGGTAGTTACTTCTTCTTGCGTTTATGTATACATCGTCGTTACCCAAAGAATGGTGGTAGTGAGCCGGTGGAGAAGCACATAATAACCATATTTCCTTATTTAGTCAGTTGACTTGTGCATTCCATTATGAATATAATATGTTTGCATCATGGACTTAAAGAAAAGTCTCTCTCGGTACTTTCACTTCCTGTCTTCGTACGAAGCGTTTTTCTTCTCGTTAGAGTGTGTAAAATAAGTTGCTTCGGCAGAGTTACTGCTCCATGTGTATAATACTTGAGTGTGGGTACAAGCTACTCGGTAGGCAAATAACTAGAAACTTTTAGAATACAATATGATGATCATCATCGTCATCATCATCACCAGCAGCCGGCAGACATAACTTGTTAAGTATACTATCTATTATTAGAAGAGCCACAATGTGTACGTTATATTATGGCCCCGTGTAGTCGTACGTTGGGGGACTTATGGCGGGTTAAAAAGGGGGTGAAGACGAAAAGCTTGACGAAAACAGAAAGAGAGTATCTGTTACAATTAGAAAGTTTATACCAATGTTTCAGCGGTTGAATGGATGACTGCACTCATATGGTATACGTATTTTACGTAGGGAAATGAGGAAAAGTCAGTCAATGTTATAGCAGTAATAATATTATCGTGTGTACTAAACGTACTATACATGCATACTATCTATAGTGAGATGGGCAACAGCGCTATAATAAGCTGTATCAATGGACAGGAGAAAAGTTTTGTGTGAAAACTCTCAATTTTGTTGCCGCTGCTGTTATTCACTTTAGAACCAGTATCTTTCTCTCCAAGTTGTATCAGATTCTCTCCTTAAATGAAGAAACATGTATGCATTAACAATATTATATTATTCAAAAGAATACCAGAAGAAGAACGCCTGGAAGAAGGACCAGATAATATACTTTGTATAAGTGGCGATGCTGCACCGTTGAAAGGAAGTAAAGGAGAGTTTTTTCTTAAAATTGGAAGGGATCTTCCTTCACTCGACTTTCCCTCAAGAAAAGTTGTTATATATTTATACGCAGTGGTGATGAGACGTGTAAGGAGCAAGTAATAGTCATAAGAGAGTGTTAAATGCACACTTTGGCCACACTGTGATGAAATGAGCAGTATTCTTTACGTTATACTTATCATCAAAGCATCTTTCTCGCTAAGATTGCCGTCGTGGTGTCCTTTGCCTTCTTCGTTTGCCTCCTTCTTTCTCTCTCTCTCTCTCTATCGCTGTTGTTTCTTTTATCTCTGCTGCTCATGAATGCAAAATAAGTAGCATACAATGCGATGTTGTGTCTTGCATTGTCTTTAGGCTAATGGGGAATGACACACACTTAATTACAATTCACACAAGAGATGACGGTCAGAATGGGATCAGCGGTGTTTGTCCCCAATTTTACTTACTTGACTACTTATATACTGTTATTTCGTTTCTTTTTCACGCGTCAGTTCAGACTAGACCTTTCAAGCTTTTGGTTGATAGTGATAAAACTTGCCTCTTTGCCCTTTTTCTTGGGATCGTGTTGATACAAAGTGATGCTTGATTTGAACAGCCGTGATCACGTATAAAAAGTATATTATGCACTTGGATAAATTTCAAGTTTAATCTTAATATTTTAATATCCCTCGTGCTTCGTAACTGGCATGTGGTTTCTCTTCGTCTTCAGTTCAGGGTCATTCAGTCAGGAACATGTTTCTTTTCATTTGTGATAATTACGCACGTCTTGCAATTACGACGCATACGAACGTTCCTATCAATTAACACATATATTGCATTGTTAGCTTTCCCCCAAAATATTTTTCTATGTTAATCGTGAGATAATTTGAATGTTTTTTTGTGCTCTATTCAACTCAACTGTTTAATTACCCCGTGTCTTTGTATGTATTTTAAGTAAAGAATGTATAGTAAGAAAATTACGCAAAACTCCTAACAGTAATTTGTATGTTCATTAAACTCACTCTTCTAACCACACCAGAGCACATAAAATGTGTTCGTAGGAGCCTACTTTCTAAAAATAGGCCAGAACCACTAGTACAGTTTACAAAGTTTTTTAGTGAAGAGGCTCATCGACATCTAACCTCTCTCAAGTGATCTGTTTTTCACGCACGGAAAACTCCTCATAATGGTGTCATATGAAAAGCATTGTGTGTGAACCGAAAAAAATTGAATGTTTCATAAAAGTCTGCGTGGTTTGTCTGGTGTAAGTGAAAGAAAAGGGTTGATGAAAACAAAACGACGGCGTTTCACTTTTTTCCTTTATTCGGCGAACAAGCAAAAACGAGCCTCGTCAACGTGAATAGTGTAAGCTTTCTTTACCAGATTTGCATTAGAATGCCGACAAAGAAAGAGAGAAAAGTCATCGAATAAAAATGAGATTTCCGCAGTTTATTCACTCCAAAATAGAATCTCGTGTGGTGGTGGAGGAGGAGGAACTAAATAAAATACATATATACGATTGAGTGAGAGTAATATATTGAATAAAAGTGAATTGAACCTTGTGTCAATTTGAATACACAATATTTGTTGTGCTTGTTCGGATGTGTGGAGAAAAAGTTGGAAGTCAGCCGAGAAGCGGATTCATTTTAGTGAGATTGGGCTGGCTTTGCGTATTGGGGTGAGTTAAGAATGCAACGTTTCTTTACTGTTCACGTATCCCCAACTCACCGTAAGTCGTTTTTTCTTGGCTCACGTAACCACACGTCTTCTCCTTCAAATGATCATTTTATCAGAATGAAGGAATTGATGGGGAAATGTGTTTTTCCTCGCACTTCTTGTGGTTATTTTCAGTAATCAACTGTTTGTATGTAAAGTTGCACTACACTGCAATGTTCTGACTTTTCGAGTGTCTTAATAGTCGTGCAATCTTCTTTCTTGTGCTGCATTAGTCTAGCCGGTTGTTTAGAAAAATTGATGCAACACCAGTATATCGTATTTTTGTAGACTTGAACAAGAACAGAAAAAACTACTAGTTTCACGAAAGCAAGGTCTCAATGTAAAAAAATTAAACCAAATAAATCATACCCTTTACTTTAAAACGTTATCTTGCAATTATTAAATAAAACTTATTGACCGTTTATCCCGTTTACTAATTTTTCAGATTACGTAACAGTTTCGTTTATTTTTTTCCGTTGTAGTGTGAGTATGATGATGAGCCACCAACAATTGAACAATTGACACAAAAGATTCTCTCCACTCACTCTCTCGTTGTGAACTATCCGATGGCTAAAGAACTTTTGACTGACTTGTGTAAAAGTGAACATGTACTAGCGACGATGGTTTACTCGGTTCTTTTACTTGGAACCCGTATTCGATGCGACTACACCATGTATCAGAGTAAGACAGACGGAGGGGTAGTTGCTTGATCCAGCATAAAGCAGCGAGTGAGCTGAGCTCCAGTAAAACAGGTTTTTGCTGTTCACCCCCAACTTACCCGAGAGTAAGTAGCAGTGAGAGAAAACCCCGGGGAGTCTCACACCACACTATGCAATTTGTACAACACCGAAAATGTACAGCTCTGCTGTGTTCTGTTCGTCTGCTTATGCTGCTGTAGCTGGATTCACAAGGAAAGTGTAAAGCAAGAGGGATAGAAGAAAGTCTAGGGGAGAGACAGAGTAAGGGAGTGAAGAAATTCACGGCATGAAAGAGAAAGCCTTGTAGCTTGTTTACCATTGTCATTTGTTCGAGCCCCAAAGTGTGTATGCTTACAACAACGCCAAAATGTACCAACCAAATGTAAACTCTTGTATTATCACACTCTCAGATGAAGAACATCCAATGTTGTAAAATCCCATAGATGGAATGGGCTTCAAAAATGTTTTTATGAAATTTACTCGATTTTAAAAAATTCACTTGATTTCTGAGAAATCTGGTTAATTTTAGTAAAATTCACTTCCGTCGCTGGAATTCTGATTTGAAATTCATTATTATTTCTGTGAAATTAATCGCATTTCTGAAACGCTAGATTTTCGCATCACTGGATTTTACTGAAACACGTTTCTGTGAAATTATATTTATTGTGGTTTTCTGCAATGGTTGGGTTTCTCAGAAATCGCTTTTATTGCGAAATATTCAATGATTGTTTACCAAATGTTTGTTTTCTGCGAAATTGATAGGGTTTCTACATTTATTGAATTGAATTTATTGGTAGTCATTTTAATGGATGGAAAACTTTAATTTATTGGGTCTGTGAATTCAATTGGCTGAAATTGATTTCATAATCCCCTTGATTTCTGTGAAATCCACGAGATTTATGCAAAATTTACTGGATTTCTGTGAAATTTGGTTTCTTTGAAAATCGTTTGATTCCTTTACTAGATTTCTGTGAAATTCACTTTATTCGAAATCTACCTGATTTTTGCAACATTCATTTGGTGTGTTTACGAAATTGACGTGATTTTTTAAATTAATTGTCATACTGTGAATTTTATAGCATTTCTGTAAAATTCTGAATTTCTGACATTTAAATTCTTTCATATCCGTAAATTTTTACATCTATAAAAATTAAAATTGGAGATCTCTCCAGTTGATGTTGGGGCTATGTAATAATTATTTGTACTACCGCGAGAATATGTCATACCAAGGTAGCGATCTAAAAGTTAAAAAGTCTGAGTAAGTTCAAAAGGTACGCGCATAAAATGCATACTACTAGGCACTTATCTTGTATATAAATTCACGAGTGTATTATTATTAACTACTTAAAAGTATGTATATCATACTTCAGTAGTTAATGATATCGATTGCCTTCCTGTCTGTGGGTGATAACTTTTGAACGAAAACGAATTTTGAAATTCTGTTTTCGGCAATCGATAGGTATGGTCAATAGCTCTTATGAGTTCGAAGATGGGGATTTGGAATCTACTCCATGGGGTCAGCGGGGGGTCACAATTTTTTTAAACCACAACCAACTTGGAAACTGAAACTTGGTGAACAGATACATCATAAATAGTTATGACGTTTTGCAAAGTTTGACCCAAAATGATTGGCTCCTGTGACCCCCAGGGGCGTCACAGTTTTTTTTCAAATTACAACCAATGACTTTTTCAGTAGTTGTACATTTGGATTAGGTACATCCTTCTCGTTTAAATACTTATCAACAAATATGTGCCAATATTTTTGTCCGTTATGCAAAAATACCAAACAAATTGCGACCGCTTGGACTGTAAAAGGTTTATTTCTCCTCGCTTCGTGACGGGTCAATTTTTATACCAGCATTTTGGATTCACTGCATTTAGTTAACGAAAACAATAGTTAGCAGTTGATATTCACGAGTGAAAAATTGTTATGCAAATAATTTGTGCATAAATCAAGAAAACGTTTATTGAAATATTTTAAGAT
>JAHZNB010006270.1:0-20675 GCA_027744295.1 Callyntrura guangdongensis
ATCCATTGAAATCACCTCGTGAGTGTTCCTCGTCAGTACTCTGTCTTGTCTTACTGTTGTTAGGTGTACCATAACGCGGCTTCCACAGCAGAAGCATTGTCAAAATAATCCAAATTGCAGCCGTGTAGATAGGGGAGGCACCGGGGGCACGTGACCCCTAAAATAGCCAACACAAGAAAAAAATTAACAATTTTCAGGCGAGCTTTTTTCAATTTTTCAAACTTTTCTAACTAATTTGTCGATTTCTGGGGTCGTTTGTTGGAAACATGAACGCTGCGTTGAAAGACCAGAATTTTGACAATTTAAACTTACCAAATGGTCATTTTTACGACATTTTGATCCATGATTTTCCGTAAATTGTTACTCAAAATAGAAGTTTGGAAGAATTGAGATTTTTTCGTGCTCTGCGCGAACCCCTTTCTTGTAATTATTAGGTTGTCTCTTGTGTCTCCCCCGCCCCGTGTCAAATTCATATAGCTTCACGACATTTGGTTTCGGTCTACAAAAATAAAATATCAACTCCCCTATCGCTTTGAAAAAACTGCCATAAACAGACAGAGGCGTGTGGTGTAAACTATGTAATGTAACTTTACTAAAGTTATGAACTTTATGTTAATGTAACTTTTCTATGTGATATTTCTCCGATAAATATGAATAAATATGCCTCGTTTGTAGATTTTGCATGGTAAAACAAATATACTATATTTTCGTGGGTGCAAAAATTTTACTTGTTCTACAACAGCTATTTGTACCATTGAGGTACATATAATACATTTATATGTACCTCAATGATTTGTACTATGGAAAATTCTGGTCGCCGTAAACAAAGTTTGATGCAAATCGACCCATAAATTACGTGACCTTTCACCCCTTTGATCTGGAAACCCCCAAAATAAGTCACAGGGAAACCATGAAAACAAAAATTGTTATCTTGTAAAGCCACGAATGAGGACATTATGTATGCCGGTGTATGTGGGCGCATGTGTGCATTTTTGTCACATCAGCGCAAATCCAATTTTTGTCATTTCTAAAGCAAAAGTAACCTTCAGAGATGAAAATATAGCAATTTTTAAGTTTAATTAAAAATGGATCGACATTATTGATGATGATGGAAACCCAATCAGCTAACGCATTCATTTCAAAATCAATACCGTGAGTTAACAGAGAAATTTGTTTTTTTTAAGTTCCATTCATCTTGAATAGACTCATGTACGAGATTTTATTTAAGTAACTTTATCTGTTAAAATTCTGTTAAAATGACCGGACGAAAGGGGGATTTCAATAAACAGATTACAAACGCAAGAAATTCTAATGAAGATTTTGAAGTCAATATTCCGGAGGAGGATGTTAATGTAGCGGGAAAACAACATCGAACATCAGCCGTACGTCCAACGTAATACCGTATCAAATATTATCTATAATTTATTTTTAAAATTAAAAATAATTCTTAAAAAAAACTGCCGTACTTTGGCACGATGTTGACAGGCGCTGTTACAAAAAGCCATCACACATGGAACAGGGACGAAGAAGAATTTTACGACAATTCAGCCCCAGGGTTTGCCCCCAGATTTAATTGGAAATGAAGCAAATTTGGTGGAACGCCAAAACGTTCTTACTGAACCCCGAGGACATAAAAACGAAGGCTCTCGACTTCCACCTTTTAAGCCCTTTAAGACCATTAGTGATGAAGACAATATTCACTTGCTTCCCGGTATGGATCAGATTGTGTATATGTTTTGTTTTGGGATGATAACCCTACAAGGGCAGGTTGTAACACCGTTATTGTAAATAGTACGAACATCAATTACAATAGAACAAATGCTCATTCATTAGGTGAAACTGGGGAAAGAGCCCGTCTCAATTTATTGGATACTAAGACAGTTACTAAGAAAGATGTCGACGAAGTACGTACAGCGTACTACAAGCAGCGCGAGCTATATCCGGAATTATACAATAAGCAGCAGTTACCGGTTGAGCAACCTGTACAAGCAGCTCCGGCTGACCCTCAAAAGAAGAAAGGCTTTTTGAATAAATTGTTTTCGAAGAAAAAATCAATTGTACAAGTGCCACCACCGTCACCACCCAAACCACCAATCATTCCCAAAGAAGAACCAAAACCGCCGTCACCTACTACTCCTAGAAAGTCAGTGGCGCCTGCTCCGCCGCATATAAAATCTGAATCTACCAGACATTCAGAGCAACGACAACAACATACTCTTTCAAAGGCAGCTTCAACACGAACAAGTAGATATCAGAAAAAGTCGTCATATCTCTCCTCTTCTGAGAGTAGTAGCAGCAGCAGTAGTAGTAGTGATGAATCGGAAGAACAGTATCCCTCATGGGGAAATTGGATGCAGCCATACAACTACAACGGTTATCCATCGCCTCAATACCCCGGATTTCCTGGAGGATTTTCGCCTTTTTTTAATCAAGCATATGCCGGAGGATTCGGACCGATGCAAACTCCTTGCTACAATCCATGCATGGAAGAAATTATGCTGGAACGCTGCAAGAGGATCATGAAAGATAAAGGCAGAGGTTTCGGCGATGAGGAGAACTTAAGAGGTGCTAAAAAAATAAGTAAGAAACCTCAAGGTCTTAACTTTGATTTCTTACCACATGACGATTTAGCGACGGAAGTGACAATGACCATAGAACCAGACGAACCGGAACCGTTACAGTATGCTGTTGAAAATGGGATTATGCCAATCATTTGCTGCTACATGCCATCCAGCATAGCTGTGCAACCTCAGAGTGAACACTATTCCCAAACCCAACGAAGGTATCCGTCAACTTACCCCGACGGTAGTTATCAAAGTTATCAATATCATGGTGACAGTGAGAATAGCCCAGCACAAACCTCTCAAAACGCCCTTGACGAGACAGAACAAAAAGAGACAGAATCTCAGTTAACTGACGCAGAAGAAGAAAGTCTTCCGGACATTATGGACGATGTTGGTGATGGAAATTTACGCCAGACTGAACAGACATGAGGTTTTGCGAAACATCTTACCTTAGCCATACGTCATTGCAACAGGCTAAAACAAATTTGGTACATTATTTGAAATATGAAGTAAAAAATAATAAAATAAAAATGTTTGTTGACCTACTTACCTAATGTTTGTGTTGTGGTTGTTATTATTCAACATACGAGCCACGATGTAATTTGCACATTGCATTTCATATACATTTTGTTTGGTTTGTTTTGGGTTTTAGTAGTTCAAACAAAAAGCATAGGAAGAATAAATGAGGTGCTTGTTTGTTTCACTTAACTTATGCTGCTAATGTGGATTTCCATAACTAAAGTTTTGTTAAATTTAGTTAAAATTAAATTTTGATAACGAATAATTTGTGAATGTCATTCACTACTTCACTAGAGCAAAGTATTATGATTATGATGACTATGACTCATGACTATGACGTATTTTTTATCTTCACAAGATGCAAGTGTAGCATTTCGCATTATATCATAGACTCATCCTCGCCGAAGTTAGAATGTGGTTCCAGTGCAAGTATTTTGATAAGAGATTCAGACCGCACACGATGCCCTTTATGCATAAATGCATGTTAAACATGCATGTTTTCGTTTTCAGCAGAGCCAATCCATTTTTATTTGTTCACACATTATGACATTATACATGCAGTAAAACGAAATTTTCGTTTCCAAACAAGAAATCGTTGAAATTCGTGAAATGTACATCCTGCATAAAGGGCATCGTGTGCGGTCTGAATCTCTTATCAAAATACTTGCACTGGAACCACATTCTAATGCAACACTGAAGCTAAAGCGTGAAAACTAATAATTTGTTAGTAAAAAAGAAGCATAATATCCCATAAGCAGAGCTGGGCGGGCTACATGTAGCCGTTGGTAACCCAGGATTTAGTGTGTAGCCCAGTAGCCCAAGATGTAGCCCAAGATTTGGAAGGTAGCCGGTAGCCCAGATTGCCCAAGATTGGGAAGGTAGCCGGTAGCCCAGTTGCCCAAGATTTGGAAGGTAGCCGGTAGCCCAGTTGCCCAAGATTGGGAAGGTAGCCGGTAGCCCAGTTGCCCAAGATTTGGAAGGTAGCGTGTAGCCCAGTTGCCCAACTTAAGTGGGTAGCCCGGCCTCCCTGTAGCCCGCCCAGTCCTGCCCAGAAGTATAAATTAACGGAAGTGGTGGTATTGTGGTAGTGGTGTGTCTAAAATTTACCACAGTTGACTGTTTGGTTCTGCAATTTAATAATCTTTTCTACTGCTTTTACTTTTACTATATAGTGCATTTATTTGTTGAAACTGATAGCTTCCTTAAGCACTAATTCGAAATAATGTATTTTTTATATATAAAATACCTAGGTACAAACAAAATTGCCAAACGCTAATGCTGTCCAGGTCTTTGGTTTGGTAGTACAACGAAGTGAACATAAAATTGAATGATAATAGTACCCGAACGGAATCAATATATAATATAAGTCGTTATTCGTTTTAGGTGTGTCCTGTGCAGTAGAGTAATATTGGACACTCTAATATAGTAGAGTGATATAGTGCCCGGTTTATTATGGGGGTCGAAATAGATTTTTCATGGCCAGTTTTCAAATTATATGCTTTTTACACAAGTATTCTAGTATTCAAACTTATGTCACTCAGCTTTTTAAAGGTGGCTCTTCAATACAGAAGGCAGGTATGTGACAGTTAAAAAATTTGCTTGAAAATTTGTTTAAAAAACTAACAACTAATAGTCTATATAGACCACTTTAATGAAGTGTCAAATTTTCAATTCCGGCGTGGTCCAAAAAGTTAAGGTTTCAGATCGTGATCTGAAAGTAAAGTCAATTTAATTCGAGTATTGGCTACTCACAAAGTCACAATCAACATTAAAAGTCTGGTATGCACATCCATTCAGTATTGGCGGTAAAGTCAAAACTATCTAGCGTACTGACTAGGTATGTTAAATGCCATAAAGCTTAATGGTGTTGATGAATTGAACTTTGACCCACATGGAGGCCGCATTTGTTAACCAAACTGACTCAAACTTGGTATACTTATGCAAGTACCTATAAGGTATGTGTGTACCAAATTTGATTAATAGTTGTCATGTTAAAAGTCAAAGAAATAAAAAGGGGTCCTCAAGGAGGTGCCCCGAGATGTCATGCTGTCATCCGAGCTATTGATCATACCTATCAATTGGTGAATTTCAAAATTAATTTCCCTTCAAGAGTTGTCACGCTTACGGCGGACGGCCGGACATGATGGACCTTCCATCATGGACGACGAAAATTATATACTATTCACATTATTCACATAAGATGGGCCTAAATACACTAGCTTAATCGCTGTGTAGAGACGCCGATGAAGGTTTTGTATTGATACAAGCTGATTGAATTGATAAAAAAAATGATATTTTGGCTTATCAGTCGACCTGGTATATCGCTATTCAAAATTTGAGCTAATTAAGATAAAGTCTAACTTCTGACCCCCTGAATGACCACCAGGGGTCGACCAAATATGCTGAAATTGTATTCCATAGGTACCGTACCCTAAGGTACCTGTGTGTGAGTGATGAGATGACCGACGGACGGACAGACAAATACGCTAATCACAACACTCAAATGAAATATCTTTCATCGTCGTAATAATCGGGTTCTGTCATATGAAATGCGTAATGTCAATAACCGTTCACATTTAAGTGTTATGTACTGAATGATCATTCTTTTTAGAATTGTATCTAATAATGACTTGACCTCAACTATCATAATTTGTAAAAGTTGCATGCTTATGTAGCCTGGCTTCATACTTACAATTACAAATAAATACCACAATTATTAATTTAGTTAAACGTCAATCATAACACCAACTTATGCAGGTGGTGCTTCACAAGGGAAACACGAACTTTTCGGAGAGAAAGGCTATAATTACAACATACGACTTGGACATACAGCGTACAAACAGGTATGTAATGACTACTAAATGACTTTATTTCTTGCATTTCCGCATTAGGCTTTTAACCTGAATTATAGATTTTCGTAATTGAAGAAAGGAATGAAAGGAATTTTAAATATTAAAGGTTCTTTTTGTCTTATAGGGCAGAAGATGATGATGTCAAACAGATAATTCCATTTTGTATTTTAGGATTATTATATTGTTTCACACACCCATCACCTACGTACGCTGGAGCAATTTTCCAATTGTTCACCGCTGCGAGAGTCTGTGATAGCATTGTATACGTTGTATACATTATTCGCCAACCAATTCGAGCGATGGTGTGGTCCATGGGCACTCTGTTAAATTTGTACATGTGCTTTAAAATATTTTTTTATTTTATCTAAATCACACATGTGGTAAGTTTTGTCTCGACTATCTGTCTTTTTACTTACAGATCAAAAAGAATCATTCGTAGTTTAATGTATGCATATGCCAATGGAAAAGAATGTAATAATCTTTGCTTAGTTAGGTTAAAAAATTTGTTTGTGTAACGAAACACGTTGCTTGCGTAAGTGGTTGAAGATGTTTTGACAGTGAAACCCACTCAAATGTAAAACTTAGTCCCTTTTCCAAAATCAAAACATTGGCATTCTTACATAATGAAATTTCCCGAGCATGTAATGCATCGATGCGCAAATTACAGATCTATATGACAATCCATATTATCTTTTATCTAAAGTTATACTGGGGCATGTTGATTTTCTTTTTTAATTCAATGTGGCGTGAGCATAAAGTGTTATGTGTTACCAAAAATTATATTTGCTGCAAAACCCTTGGGTAGTATGCGGAGTTTGTGGTAGTATATGTATTTTTAATTTATATACCACTATTATATAAATATTAAAAATACTGTTTAATAAACTGTACATTTTTTATGTTGTATAAAGTTGTTGTGTACATTCAATACATCACAAGCTTTAGTAACAGGCACATTTGTCAGAAGTACAATTACTTTTTGGAGGATACACTAGACAATGGTCCATACAGTAAACATCAGAACCGGGCTGACTTTTAAAAACTCCCACAGCGTCACAACCTAAAAGACATTTGCATTTATCCGACGGGCAGTTTGGAGGAAATCGAAGACAATTGTACTGGCACCAGGTATCCATGTAAGAGCTTCCAGAGAATAGCCCTCTACCAACACACACTTGAGCCCTGCAATACAACGTTTGTAAATAGTAAAAAATGTTACATAAGGCTCAGATATTCAAGTGGAAGGTGAATAATTTCTCTGAGAAAAATGTTGCTAACACTATGGTCGTTTAATTTTCTTAAGTCTATGCTAGATGTGTTAGATTGAATGTAAATTACGTTATCACAGCGGGTAACATCTTTCCACCCGTTCTCATTTCTGTTAAAGGTATCACAGCATTATTATTTTGGAATTTTGGCGGGGGCCGTCCACCGCCAGTGTTTTGTAAAATGGCAATATCAGCACCTGTATGTATGCATTCACATATTTATTTTGAAAGTAGATTAGCCATTAATTTGATATTTCAAGCGAACTTGTATCATAAGTGACGCGTACAATTAATGAAGGTTTCTTGTCCACCACATCCAACTGCTTCCGTTCCATTGGGACATGTTCCCCATGTGTTGGCTATATTTTAAATTTCAAGATATGACAGATTTATATTTTGTGTCACGGTCATTACCGATTATTAATATAATGGTGATGTCAATATCAATGACTAACACATTTTCTCATAATTTTAGAAGCATGTTAAATTCATGAGATGTTACTATTATTGCAAAATCAATACCTGCCACATACGTCCACTGTAACACACAGTGGGAACAGCTCATGTAAGGGGGAAGTTTAACTTGAAATTCGAACGTTTTACTCTTTTCTTGAGACATGATTGTGTACTTTTCAGCGACTAATCCTGTTGCATCAAAGAGTTTAAGTCGATAACTAAATGAAAGTTTTTATGTTCACAGCGTTAAAAAACAGCATTGCAGACTTGCGATAAAAAATACATGCATGGCATAATAAATATATGCATTATTTTATGGACAACGATATTTTAAACAAACCTATCCAAACATTCCTGTGTCACTTCTATTGTTGGATCCTTGACTGGACACAGCTTGACTTCAAATGTACCTTGATGATTTGCAGTAAGCTCTACCTCTACGTCAATAATCTTTCAAGTTTGTGCAAATAATTTAAACCAAAGAATTGAAATTCTGAACCTTCCTAACTTTTAGTGAAATTAAAAAAACAAAAAAGGTACCTGGCCAGAAGCGTATCGTTTCACAATGATTCCCCTAGCGTAATCACCTCCAGCCTCGTGTGTTCTTGGAACAGAATCTGAGTAACTATCCCCACAAACGCCGCATTTGCCTTGATTTTGTTGAATCATTACTAAATCAAGACAAGATTAGGGCCTGTCTGTAGAGAAGTTTTAAACATAAAAATGTTGTAGTTTTATTATACCTGCCCTACCGGCCATGAGAAATGACATCCTTAACCTACGAAAAAGATTGATGCACATTAACTCTTTTCAACTTGTCTTGATATTATGAAACAAATTTGGACAATAAAACGATAGACTTACGAAGGAGCCCAAAGAAATAAACAACAATGGAAAAACTTTCTCAACTCTCATTTCATAAATTTTTTTTAGAGAATCTATCCAACGTCAATCACACACTTTCAACTTGACGGTCAGTACTGGACTGAAACGGTTTCTTGCGCCAATCGCATAACACTTTTCACTCACCTCACCGTTATCATGAACCGAAAATGGTAGCTAATTAGGTCCCCTGTCGGTCTTATCAGACGGCAGTGAGCGTATAGAGTCAGCGCAACACAGCGTTATGACCCGGAGAATATGACACAATGCACGGTGACATTCCACTACCGCGGCGATTAACTACAAACTCACCTTTCTACTACGTCCCCGGCAACAAAATGAGGGCCTAAAATCTAACGTTTACTCTTTGCATCATGTTAGTAACTGAACTAAACAGCATTTTAATATAGTACACACATCCTTTCAATAGCAAAAAATCAAGTCAAGAGAGGGTAAGTCGTTGCATCCTTCAACATAACAGTCGCGTCGTCGTTAAAAAAGCATAGATTAGTGCCTTCATGAAAGTTTGAGGAGAGTCTTTTATCGTTTATGATCCAATGAAAGGGCTACATATTATATTATAAGTATTGACATCGCTGAAGCTGATGCTATTTTGCTTTCCTTTCTCGAACTAAACGTAGACATATCAGTTGCAATGTCATGTGTAGAAGGTTTTATCTCACATTCGCACAAGCCTAACAAAACATGACATGCTCGTGTAAAATTACACGCATGCATAATATTGCAAATGTGTTATGGTGTTCAAAGCGCGTTCTAGTCATAAAATTGTTAATGAGGCATAATTACCTCCAAAATCTTAGCACAGATGCTGTTATCTTGCAGATAAGAGAGTCGTTAGTAATAGCAATACGACAGGACTTTCCTGTTGTTTGTATGTCACCCATCCATCGTCATTGCCGAAACGAATATAAGCAACACTACATTTTATATTTCAAAGTCACATCTGTGTTTTTGACTCACCCAAATGTGTAAAGGAAAACAAATGTCGAAATGACAATGCGACATTTTTCGTCATTATTTTTTTGTATCTCGGGCCGCATGTGGGTTTTAGCTTATATTGAAATAGCAATATGTCATTTGTCAACAACATCCCACACTGGAATATGCTAACGGGATGCTCAAGTCTCAAAACCGTATTTTGATGATCAATGCTAAAGATCTGGTAGTTGAGTCAGCAATTCTTACTACATCGTAAAAAATGTTATGAAAAGATAAACGAGTGCCTACTCCAAACATTGAATAAACAAATTACCCTCAAATTATTACTGCATTGATGTTGAACGACATACGAATATAACCAGCGTGTTGCAAGCCAAAAAGACTGAAAATGATCCTTCTTCAAAACTAGGCCAGTTCAAACACACAGTACCTGCATATTGTTGTATATGTTCATTTATTAAGTATGAAAATGTCAACCTGATACAGCGAGTGGTACCTTATTCATTTAATACAACTTTTTAAAGGTGTAAAGTCTTTATTAGTAGTTCATTTCATCTCGAAAGTATTAATTTGAAAATGTAATCCATTCATATAAAAACACAGTTGCATTTTTCCTTGTCACAATTCTTTGGGCGGTACGTGTTGCAGCTGTATTGGCAGTATGTATCAGATCCAGTTTGATTCTTGAAGGAACCAACAGCCTCACAGGAGTCGATGCATTTGCATTTATCTTCCGGACAGTTGGGCGGATACCTCATGCAATTTTCTTGACACCAGTCGTCAATGCCCGGTTGATTGTTATAGTCGGGTGAACCCATACAGGCCTGATATCTGTTTTGTATAAAATTAAATTAAAGTCTTGTTAGAAATGAAATCATACCTCGTGTCATGTGAAAACTAGCACAAGTCACACATTTTCTTGACAGTCCATAGCCGCGTAATTATGTGATGACAGCAAAAGTAATTATCGTGAAACTGATTCAAACTAAATATTAGTGTATCTACGTGTGTCTTAATAATATATGTACATTCGTTTCCGTAGAGTAGAGTACATATTATTATACCCACTTTAGTTAAAGGTAAGTGCGTGAAGAATTTCCTACGAAGGTAATAGCAGCGATGGTTGGCAAAAAATATGCGTGTAGAAAGTAAATATTCCATTGTGCATCGTAAAAAAAGTCACGCATTAGTAATTTCTGCACATAAACTGTAAAGAAATAACGTAAAAGAAACTTGCCTAACGACAAGTGGTATTAGCATATCACTTTTACTGTCTCGAACCAATACCATGTTCTTTGGGTGTTCTCTGGCAATTGGCGGCCGACCTCCGTCATTCGCTAAAATGGCTATGTCTGCACAGTTTTTAAACGTTTCTTGAGTACCACATCCTGCAAGTAAAAAGTTACCGTAAGCTTAATTATGAAAAAGGACTTTGTTTTGTAAACACCAGATTTGGCAAAGTCAAGTAGTAATCTGCGAACGTCGTACACGTATAGTTGTCTGAAGTTGTGATCGAGAAAGTAAAAAAATGTATAGCATGAACTTGACTTTAAATGGCGTGTGTTAATATACAGTGATATAGCCATGTTAATTTTGCTAGCCAAACCCTTGTGAAAAATGCTCAGTTAAATAATATTGTAAAGTCATAGGATTAATTTCCACTAGAAAAATCACGACATTTCTGCATTGTAATTTATCCAAAACATTGCCAAAAATTGCTTGTTAACAAAGAATGGTTTTAAATGTTTATACGCACTACAAGTAGATTGAACTTTTGATATTAAGAATTTTTAAATTTTGTATTAGGAAAAAGTAAAATTTATAATTCCATACCGATTGCTTCCGTTCCATTCTCACATACCCCCCACGAGTTGGCTTCATAATGAGGTTTAAGAAACAGAAACAATTAACATTGTTATGCAGGGAATAGAATCTCCTGGCATGCATTAATTATTATGGTAGAAGATTTAAGTCACCTGCAACATACGTCCACTGCAGCACACAATGAGAACATGTCAAATCCTGAGGTAGTTGTACTTTCGGATAAAAGAAAAACGTGTCATTTGCGGTAACAACGTATCTATCATGTGGCATTCCGTTGTCATCTATGACTTTGAGAAGATTTCTATATCAAGTGGAGAAAACAATATCATTTGTACAAAATTCAAGTTAAATGAAGAAATATGCTATAAAGTACAAGGACACTTTACTGGTCAAGACACTCCTGTGTTACTTCCTTTGAGCTGTCGGGAACGTTACACAGCTTGAACTCAAAGTGTCCCCAATGATTTGCTGTCAGTTGAACCTCACTATCGATGATCTGATAAAAGCGTATTACATTGAAGTAAGCAGGTAATAGGCATAAAAACCGAACGAGCAAAATTCATGTCTGTCTTACCTGTCCCTTTGAGTACTTTCGAACTACAAGACCCAATGCAAACCTTCCACCAGCTTCATGTTCTCGTGGTTCTGGATCTGCATAGTTATCTCCACAAATTCCGCATTTGTTACCATTCATTTCCAGTGCTGTAAAACAAATAGGTGCACATTTTTTATATTTTAAAGACCTCTCTCAAATTCTCAAACTATTTATATTGTTTACACATAGCAAACTTACTGGCAGCATTACCACACCATAGCTGGTTGTCGTCCCAGTTTACTGGCGTGGGATACCCGTATCGCCACATTGCATTACGACCGGGTGGATCCATAATAAAGCCGTGTCCCGAAACATTTTGAACCTTTTAGGATGACACAATTGTTTTAATTCTTGGACTTTGAAAACGCTTGGAAGTAGATATTTTGCCAAAACAGAGGCGACAGAATGGAGTGAAGATAGTTTCCTTGCTCATGGTCATGATATTCAATAATTTAAAACGAAACAAATTTTGGAATATGACCCGGTAAGCATTTGTGAAAGTTCATGAAAATATCTTCGATCCAACTCTGTTTCCTCAATAATAGTTTTTACAGCGATTTTAATTACCTTGCACTGCAACAAGTAAAGTGATGACGTTACCAGAAAAAGTACAAACTTTTCCATGATTAAAGGACAACTTCCTTACAAAACTTACAACTCCAGTTAACGTTGAAATTACTTATGTTTCGTATGAATGAAATTTCTTATCAAATAACTTTGTGTTGCTGCAATCGCAATCTTAATCTTTCTGAAGAATCCTGTGAAAAATTAGCAAACTTAAAAATATAAGGCTGCGAGTGCACACAAAACTGCCAACTTTGCAAATGCGAAGGCGTTGTGTTTGGCAATGCGAAAAAATGCAACGGGAAGCCCAGAGAACAGTAATAATTGGAGAAGTGGAGTTTACCGAAAAGCAAAGCAAGTATTCGTTTCTATTGCTAGCTCATGATTCAAATCATGAAATCATTCATATTACATTCTGCCAGTTCAAGCACATCACTCCACTGTATCGTATCATTGATCATATTATGAAAAACAAAAGTATGATGGTGTAATGGAATTTGCAATTGTTGCCGATTTTGCCGGTCCATGACCTTAAGTAACGTTGAAGCTGTTGTCAGTATGCACCAGTAAACAAATGATATAAATCAATTGCCCCTAAACGTCAGTTACGGAACTGTGTGCATTGTTGCCATTATGGCCTGTCTTGTTTCATGTACAAAAAATAAGCTGGTATGCAATTTGTGAGTAGTTGTGGTAAACACTTGGGTGTGGATTTCAATGCTCCATGTTTATTCGTCAAATAATATATAAAAACTAGTCAACTCCTTCCTTTGCACCTCACAGTTGGCAATAAAATTGAAACTCTGTACAGGAAAACCTGTTATTGTAGGAGAATTCTATTACCAGCCAGCAGAACCTTCTCGTTGTTCAATTGTGCGAGTGGCGGTAAAGGCAATAGTAAATTAAAGTGAAGATGAAATGCTTCTGTAGATGTGTGTACCGTATAATTAAAATTATTAAAACCTGAACTTTGAATATTTAATTACTTCTTGTTTTAACACTATAACATATATGTGCTTACTATAAATCTTTGTTTCTATTTCTTTGTAAATTAGTCCCAATCTTCCATATGGTACATTGTATGGCCATACATTGATTTAAGCAGCACGAACGATACAAATAAAATTATCCACATTGTTAAGGCATGTTTTAAGTGCAGGAGAATTAATTGCACTAGACTGTAGAGCGTCACGACAAGTATTACAAAAATTGACGTTTCTAAAGAAGACATACAAGAGTCCCAGATAAGGCGCGCCCCGTAAACGATTCCTTCAGATTCTCCGTAGCATCCATCTTCATCACAGTCATAGAATTTATAAACGAGTATGATGATAAAGATGACTCCCCATAGACAAAGGACTTCTTTTAGTCTCACCGAGATTGCCAATATTGCATTTACTAGAGCCACAATGAGAATTAAGAAGATGCACCACTCGGATGAAAAAACAAGACCATCGTACATAAATCGGGTTAAATTAACCAACAAGCCAAGCGATTTAACTCCCATTCTTTGCAACCGGTTTGCTAATTATTTCATTATATGTAACGCACGACGTCCCGCCATTTTAGTCACTGGATTGTCCTATGATTAAAAAACTGGTAAAACAGTATGTACAATTACAATTTTTATTACATATGAATAACTGTTTATTTGATTGTTGAGTTTGGTGATTACCATTAGATATATTGTTGCAAATTTCTTAAAAAGTTCTTTGAGATATGGGGTTAAGCGATACCAATAATCAGGTGGGATTGCATCCTAAAGGAATGAAGGTGGTAAATGATAAACACTAAAGAAGATAAAGATAACATTAATTGAAAATTGTACTATTAGAGTATATGCTATAAAGGTATTTTATAGTTAAAAAGTTGTGAATGCATAGTGAAAAATCAAATTTAACTTAATAAAAAACGTGAAATAATCGCTCTTCTTAGAATATGGTCGTAATTTCTTTATTAAAATAATTATCAAGGCAAATTGTACGCGGAACATAACATTTGTAAACATGGTTTCAATAGGATATGAATACTGACACTGGCATGATTACGATCATTCTCAGGTATGATGATACCGTATGATAATTGGATTGAGGACATGAGGGTACAATGAGGAGCATTGGACAGTAATATTCTTTTAGCAACCGGTGAGTATGAGTCACAAAGACAAATACATAATCATTTTTATAGGTTGCATTTACTAATACTAACACTAATAACCTCCCAGTGGTGTGCCAGAAAAAGTATTCCTCCCGAGCGGACTATATCCTTGCCGAGGAATATTATTCTGAATTCTGGGAATAATTTCCCAATTCTAGATTCCAAAAAAAACATAAAAATTCGAAAATAATGTAATAATACTTACGTACATGCAATTTGAACACGTAATAATAGTATTGCACTTACTGTAAATGATGGAACTCTGTTAGAAGACGAGGAAAAAAAGCAACGTTTTCTTCTTTCACTTTGTTGCTGAAAATGAAAATAAATTTTATAGTTGTTGATAGCACTGAGACTCAGTGACTGAGTACTCAAAACGGAAACCTCCTTTTAACTTACCTGCAAAGAGCTTTGACTTTCCGCCGTTGAGTTGCTGTCAGCAGATTTAGGGTTTGGTTTAGCTTCCTTACAGTCATCCGTAATTACGTGTGTGAGTGAGTTGACCTGAAGAAAAACATATATTTTGTTTATTTATTGTAAAACAAATACTGATTATAATACGGGTTGGTTTCAGCTAAATCAATAAAAAATGAACTTCTTACTCACACTGGCAATAATAGTTACAATAAAAAAGCATGATATAGCAAAGAATAACGTAACGTTCATTTCGCTATCAGTTCTACGTAGCGTATATGACCACACACAATATGAATCCACTTATGTTTTAACAAATTTCCTTGTATAGAAGTAGTCGGAAATAAATCTGAAGAAAATCGAAATATGTTTGAGGTCCAACTCCAAAATAAAAAACCGAGAACTGTGAAATTTTACAACTGTCGGGCAGTATTTATATACCAGTAGTACCAAAGAACAAAGACCTATCAACGACTAGGATGAAAACTTTTCAACAAAACTAATTGATGCACAGTATTGGTGAAAAAATGAAAGTTTGGTTAATATGGTCTGAAATAAGATTTTCCTAAATTGTTCGAGACTTAACTCCAGCTGCCTGCTATAGAATATGAAAATTTCGTAAAATGAATAATATATGGTATACTTCGTAACTTTACTTATGTATGTACTGAACAGACAAGTTGCGCTGTATGAAATTATTGCTTTTTTTATTGTCACCTTTAAAAATTGAGAACATGAAAAAGGTATTCAGACTTTCGTTAATTGAAATATTTTGTATACATATGCGTCAACACACGCATTATGCGTGCAGATTGTTGTGTTCGTTGATACGTAAGGTGAAATCAGGAAGAAATAGTAGGTTAGCATGATTCATTGTTGTATTTATGCTTTCTCTACAAACTAGCCTTGACCGAAAGGTGGGTTAGCATTTGTCCTTAAGTAATAAAGACCACGTGTCCTAGAAAAATAAAGAATCAATGTCAAGGTTTCTTTTCATCCTCAAAATCTCACACCAACTTTCGTTACCCTCAAATTCATCATTACTTCGTAGCTTTCGATTTCTATTAGAGAGAGCTTGTTTTTTTTCGTTCAACTTACGAAGCAGATGTACCCCAGCCCATAAATTCTTGATCGAGACACAAACAACGTCCGCTCGAGTATTCATCCCAATTACTACACTTGCATGCAACAAAAGCTTTAGGATTTCTGACGGACTCTGCAAAGAATGAGTTTGCTCTTCCGTGGCTACAAGCACCTATAGTTTACATAGAATATAAGTATAGGTGAGTAGGCGTTGGGGCAACGTGAAACGTTTTAAGGTTTCATATATACAAAAATGATTTCTTATACCGAATGCATCCGCTCCACAACCTGGCTGATTTTTTCCAGAGTTTGGCTATAATAATTGAAAAATGGCTTGAATAAGCACTATTGTACTAATAAAAATATTCGAGTATTTATAAAAAAATACATAAATAAAACATACATAAAAATCCACGTGCCCGCGTGGCTCAGTGAAAGATAAGCCGCCATCTAAAAATTTAAGCAAAGCAGAGGTTTATTTGCCATTTTTTTAAACAAGATTTAATCTAACCAATTCTAACGTAAATAATGCAAAAAATAATGCTACCTTATGATATTTTAACACTGTTGGCTTAAAGCTGACTAAGCACTATTGTACTAATAAAAATATTCGAGTATTTATAAAAAAATACATTAATAAACATACATAGAAATCCACGTGCCCGCGTGGCTCAGTGAAAGATAAACCGCCATCTAAAAATTTAAGCAAAGCAAAGGTTTATTTACCATTTTTTTAAACAAGATTTAATCTAACCCATTCTAACGTAAATAATGCAAAAAATAATGCTACCTTATGATAATTTAGCAATGTTGGCTTAAAGCTGTATATATATAGGTAGTCGGGTTACACACATCGGTTCTAAAATATCATAAGGCAGCTGCTACCTTTGCATTATTTTGCGCTTTGGCCACGATGCCTTAAACAGTACCTAAAAGAGTTCCCATTGATGTATGGAACACATCGACAAATGTAGCATCACTGGGATCAATTCTCATCGTATCGTCCTTATTACCAAACAGAGGAAGGGCAGGGTCAAGGGCTGTAGGGGCAAATCTGACTTTATTTCTCAAAATATTGAAAACATAATAATATAGTGACGTAAGAAAATATTTTACCTGTTATTCTGCTAATTTTCCCACCGGCTACATTCCTACCGACGTGATTGCCGACGTGGGAGCCCAATGAATGCCCGACAAAGTGTATCTTATCCAGAGACGTCACTCCTTGCTTGATCAAAAAATTTAGAAGTCTAGCAGTGTAGCTTCCAACCGGTCCCACATTGTTTGCTGCAGTTTCATACCACGGAGCTGCTGCCAATTTTTGCCAGTTGACGAACACGACATTGATTTTTTCGGAACGCTGTGCCAATGCTAGTTTACCATAGAAAGGTTATAACGCGTTTCGGTACGGTACATATGTTTTTGTATTGCATTACATAATGATACAAATGAAAGCTAACATACCGGAACGATGCGTTGAACCGAAATCGCCCTCGTGATTACTGCTGAATCCGTGAGCAAGAACGACAAGTTTTTCTCCACTCATGTACGTTCCCAAACAGCCAGTACAATCGGGAGTGATCTGAACGCCAGGATCATTCCCGCTACACGTGTAAAGAATCGTTAAATTACAGTAGCGTGTTAATATAACAGCATCTAGATCTATTGGTTGTATTAAATAAAATTTATGTGCGTTGTGTATTATTGAAAATGTACATACTTTTTGTACAGCCAAAATTCTACATCGTCTTGGGTTTCGGCCATTGTTGCAGGGGGTGGTCCGCCTTTTAATAATGCTGGAACCACATTTCCGTTGTCAGTAACGTACCAAAAATAATCGTTATTGGAAATGTTAGCTGCGTGGGAATTAAATTGGTTCCCTTCCAGCGAAAGCTGGAGAGATTTCTGAGGGTACGCTAAAGTACTGCATAGCAGAACTGAGAACGACAGAAAAAGTTTGGTGGTTGAAAGAAACATTTTGCTACAATTTCACAGAAACTAACAACTGCTTTGATTTTAAAATCCTAGCGAGTCAAAAACTGCTCAATGTAGGTAGTGTTGCAACTTGCAACTCGAGATATTTCCCTGAAACTGTTTGGAAATGAGCAGGAAGCATTTTAAATATATGTAACAATAATCTGGGTAATCCCCCTATATCTAGCTAAGTAGCGCACAAAAAACAATTTCAAGTGCTGATAACGTAGTATTATCCATCAAATTCGGCTTTGAACTTGACAAAGACATTGACATTTGGAGAGGACATCACTTGGACCAAAATAGCAACGCAATAGTTGAAAACAGCATTATCAGTTCGTTAAGCTCAAAAGTCCTATGGTGTGAGCAGTAATTAGACAAACATAAAAATTTAATAAATAGCAATCAATCATACATACAGCTCACATTTTTGTATCTTTTATCATGAAACTGCACATCTGCACACAAATTGATTGAAAATAAAATTTCCGATGGTATAATGAATAATTTCGATGTATTAAGAAATCCAAGGTATGCCTACTGTGATGAAATTAGACATTGAAGAAATAATGCGAAAAAATTAATTGTCAATGGTCAATTTTGGTTCATCACTTATCCTTTCGGTTCGTTTGTTTGGTTTTACAAAGGTAAGTATACTTTTTCAGTTATTCGTAATTCTGGGGCACCGTGACACAATAAAATTTTGGTTCTGGTACCACACTTATGCATGTATGAAATAAATGCAACATTAACATTTTGATATTAGGTATTTTAGTTATGTTTAGTTTGGGTGTATATGCCGTTATATTTTGCAGAAAATTATGTATAATAATCAATATGTAACTATCAAATGTTACTTTTGTGTAACTTCGGTTAGATAAAAAATCTTTATGTGCAACTTTTAATTAATAAATTTAAAAACATCATTTAAAGAAATTTAGTCTGTAAAATATCACAAAACAACATCATCAGTAGTAATGATTTAATTAAGCTTGGCCATATGGTGGATCAGCATTCGTTCTTAAATAATAGACTCCGCGAATTCTGTAAAATACATGCAAATCAATCCCTGGCACTCAGAAATCATAAACATATTTATCTTATTATGTAACTCTTACGTTTTTGGAGTATCCCATCCCATTACTGTTTGATCTTGGCAAACACAATCACCAGAATCATATTCTTCCCAACTAGTACATTTGCATGCTGAAAAGGCGGTTGATCTTGAAATAGATTCGGCCAAATATCCGTAGGATACTACTATGACTGCAGGCACCTGCGAAAAAGAAAAAAAACGCTGTTTAAAAGGAATTCATCTGTACATATTTTGGGTATAGCTGTTTTGGTTTGCACACCAAAAACACACTGTTCTTGTGTGAACCATATAATAAAGGGAATCTCACCGAAATCCCAATTCGAGCAACCTGGTTGATGTTTCCCTGAGTTTGGCTGAATAAGTAAAGGAAGTAATATATTATGCTAAAATGTTTGACATTCAAAACTGCTTTACACATATGTACTACTTACGTAAAAGTCAGCGTGTCCTCTTGGCTCTTCAAAAGCAAGTCCACCGTCTAAAAGTGTTCCCATTGACGTATGAATAACATTGACGAAATCGCCATCTGTTGGGTCGATCCGGTCAGTATCATTCTTTTGACCAAATAATGGTAGAGCTGTTGTCGTTGTCAAAAATAATAGTTTTTACATGTCGCAAAGCTAGATATATAAAAGGTATGATTAAAATGCGGTTTGGTGTAAAAAAATTATTTGATCTACCTGGATCACAAGCTGTTCAAAAGAGTAAAAAAAGTACATTAAAATGTTTGTTGTTCATTGTTAGTCACTTGATTTATATTCGTTTAGTTAACAGTAGTGAAATACTTCTCACCAAAAATGTGTGGAAGTTTTCCCTGGGACAAATTTTTACTTATTGTATTCGCAATGTGAGCTCCCAATGAATGGCCAATGTAGAAAACTTTATCAAGGGACGTAACGCCTTTTTGAATAATAAAATTAATCATCTTGGCTGAATATTCACCTACTGCTGGGACACTGTCTGCAGCTTTCTCGTACCAAGGTGCAGCTGCTAATTTGGACCAGTTTATAAACACCAGGTTGACTGGCTCTGATTTATTGGAGAACCCTAAATGAAGAAATTGTAATGACATGTGAAGCCAGAACTACACCAAGTCCATTCAAATGACATTAAAGTTTCCCGTATTAAAATGATTTCTACCTGATCGCAAGTTGTTTCCGAAACCACCCTCGTGATCACTTCCAAACCCATGGGCCATGAAAATGGTAGGAGCCCCTTGTACAAAACTCGATAGACATTCATCGCAGTCTGGTGTTATGACACGACCCTTCTCCAGCGGTTCTCCTCTGTGGATCAAACAAAGGTGTATTAGTATTCGTCAGTGTATACGTAGTACTTACGAAGATCCTTTAGTTTATTTAAGATTATTACGTACTTTAAGTAATGCCAGAAAACAACATCGTCTTCAATGGCATTAGTGGAAGTGGTTGGACCACCTTTAAGCAGAGCTGGAACAACTGTACCCTT
>JAHZNB010006271.1:0-12755 GCA_027744295.1 Callyntrura guangdongensis
TACGCCATATTGTGTGCCGCAGCTCCTAGTATTTCTATTTCATTGGGTGTATTGCTTGGGGTTTATAGGTACTCAATATGAAAAAATATGGAGCAAATCTTATCTATTTTGTATGTGTATATTTTTAAATAGTGTTTTGTTGTTTTAAGTACATAAAACCTAGCATGACGTAAGGCAAAAAATTCTGTTAACGATAATCCGAAGCCTTTCACGTACTAAACAAATATGACGATTTTATTTGTGGTTGTACTTGTACTTGATACAAATGTTTGTATGCATGCTGTCAAATTATTCCGTGTGAAAAATGAGTCAAAATAATATTGTAAACATTTACTACAAAATATAATGTTATAATGATTCACAAACAAACCGTTTGTTTGGATCAACCGACAGAACTGTTCGTTAGTCCCTACACATTTACATGGGCAGCAGCGTCCTGAGTAAGTTTACTACTTTGCTAAGCTACAAAATCGAATTACACACGCTTATGCAAGATCAGCACTACATTTCATCAATAGACATCAATATTACAAACAAACAATGAATTAAACATAGAGCGAATAAATTAAATTAATCCTGGGATTTTCCAAGGTTGTTAAATACATGGAAACAGTTTAATAGAGAAACGAAGCTTATACTAGGTTTGTCCGATCTTTTTATTTTCAAAAAGTTTGGGGATGGAGGGCTATTGAAAATAAAAAGATCGGACAAACCTAGTATAAGCTTCGTTTCTCTATTAAACTGTCTCCATGTATTTAACAACCTTGGGATTTTCAATTGCTGCGTACTAGTGACAATTTGAAATATGGTCGAATTGTTAACTTGTAATTTTTGTGAGAGTAGGCCAAATACTTTACTATTTGACAAGAACGAAAGTTTGTGAGTAAACTTTAATTATAAATTTAGAAAATACTTTGAAATCAACCCACAATTTACGTATGCATGGTACATAGTGGTTATTTCTTGGAGTGAAAATTATAAACCAAAGCAGCAAATGCTAGTTTATTAAATTGTAAGGTACTCAGCCACCAAATCCCTGTTGGTCTCAGAGACCAGATCCACCAACGATTCACAAATTCACAATCAATATTCAAAAAGCAAAATCTCATTTAAAATACACACGAGACAAATAAGTTCGTATTGAAAATCGTTGGTGTGCCTGGTGCTCGGTTACTCTGTTGAGTAAGTAGTAAGTATAAAGTAGATACGGACTACGGAGCTCTTTGTCATTTGTAGAAAAACAACAAAATAGTAAACATTACAGATAATATTATATCAATACCGGACGTTGTCTGGAAATAAGTGGTAGTTTAAGACCATCTTATTGAAAATGTAACAAGCAAAATCGTGTTAACTGCTATACATGTAAATACCTACCTACCTACTTACATGCATACGTATTAAATATGTACAATAGTATTACGGTATAATATTATGTTCCATTTTTGCGCAATTGCTACAACAACTTGCACCGGCATAGCATAGGGGTGGAATAAGCTCAATTTAACGTAAAATTATACTAGTGTGTTTCTTGAATGAGTCATAAGAGGAACCAAAAGTAGTGGAGATAAATGTGGTTAAGTGGTCATCATCAGTGCAGTAATAGTAGTAGTAGTACATTTGATTCGACTAATTTCATTATGCATATTTTTGTATTGGTGCGTCAAACTATGTCCCATCCCAGTAACTAACTATATCATAATTTTTGGGTTGTTATTTCAGGCCGCAAAATGACGTGTTGAATGTTGAAGCTTAGTTCATCAGTACGCAGTTTGTATGTGGTAACAGTAAGCGTAAATTTATTTGTTTATATTATGATCGAGTGACAGTTGACAGTGACACCAACCAAAAGCAAACAAGAAACGATAATATTCTTCTTACGGTTCGCATTTGTAAATTTTTGGTTCTAGTCAACACTTATTCTGAATGTTGTAAAAAATTAGTGATATTGTGTTCTACTTACAAATTTTCCTCATCATCATCGTTCAGTAATATTTTATCATCATGTTACAATAATTATAAAATTATTATCTAATTCAACTTGACGAATTTGATAAATTACTTTCGTAAAATGGCGTTTAACTGTTTAATGAAAACGTTCGCTTTTCTTTCGGCCGTAAGTTTAACATTGCTATTATTGTGCCAATCTTCGAATGGGAGTTAAAGTCGTCCCATTATGTAATAAAAAATTATTAAAACGTTTTATGAAATATTTTTTACAGTTGATGTCGATTGTCGTACTAGCCGCATCAATAGTTGTACTAATTTCGGCTATTACTTGCACACAATCTACTGAAGAGGCCAAGAGCAGCAACAGCACCTCTCTGCCGGACGATAACAATACATTGACGTCTCCCTCGCCGTTAATGACAAACCAAACGGGACAGAATAATGAAACAACAAGATTTCCTCTAAAAACCGTCAGTCCTTTCAATGAGACAACAGAGACACGAGATGATTTCATGTCAACATCACTGTCATCTGCATCATCCACATTATCTAACACCAGCAGCGGCAGTGATAACAGCACGGAAACTACAGCTCATGTATTTCCCAACAACACGAATGATGAAAACACGGAAAGTGGTTTGAATGAAGAAGTTTCAACAACAACGGACACCCAAAATCGAAAGCCCTGGGATGTCTTTTTGGAAAACCAACATGAATTTTGGGAATCCAAATCTGACACTTACATTATTTTAATTCAAGCCTCATCCGGCACCGGGATTTTTGCTGCTTGGCTCCAACTCGTATTTTCTTGGCTCCTTATTTGTAGCGCGGCAAAGGTACGTACGTTACACTATCATTTTGACGCACACGAAAATATTTTAAAAACAATGCCCGTTTAAGGTAACATCGTACATCAGTAGCACCAGTACTACTGATTTACTTTTTGAGTTCGTCCTATTATGCATAGCTTTCACCTTCACCTCGTTTATATCTAATATTGATCCTAAGTCCACGCTTTGACAGCCTGATCTTTCCCCCTATGTTGTGCTTAGACAATTTAAAAGATTGCTCTATTTTGCAATACTCTACTGAGTACCCTACTTTTTTAAGTGTCTTCTCCGTATTTGACTGATTGTTATTTTGCTCTGGTAATACCTGCTGCTATAAAAACTGGTTCTAAAGAAGACAATTTTTTGTAGGACTTAAAGGCTCGTACAACTCTCTGGAATCTGTCCAATTTCATCGTGTTGATCCTCGTGTTTGTTATCATCCTTGTTCCTCTATCATACAACTCGATAAACAACGACTTTAAAGGGGCCCGATTCTTCTGGAAGGAAATAAGCAAGAAGATTACACAGGTCGAGTTCTCCTCTAAAACACTCGAAACTATCTGGAGCAGCGTCTTCAATTTTTTAGCGAAGGACTTGACGCTGTATTATTACATTTTAGGTGTAGATGCTTTCCTTCTGTTGACTCTCCTCATTCCTCCTGTTGTCTGTTGCTTTTGTTACCCATGTAAAAAATGCTGCTGCAAGGGAAACCGTGGGAGAACTGATAGCGATTTAATGTTATTTGGTAGTAAAGGTACAGGTGGTGGTAGTAATAGGTATAGTTCGGATCCTTACTTTTAAATATTAGCTATATAAATAACTCAATGAGAGGAAAAATTGTATTTGTAAGTAAACTGCTCGCTCTCTAGTAGTAGTTAAAATCAAGGATGTTATATTAGGTATGGTATGTAACATCATTGGTAAAAACCGATTAAAAATAATGGTTAGTTTAGTTTAGGAATGAATTAGTAACATTGTAACAATAGAAAATCGTTTTTGTTTACCGGAAAGCAACTATAGCTATACAATAAGAACAGATATTTTGTTAAATAAATGCTAACTATCAATTTCTATGTGTTACCCCGCTTGCTTACTTACTACACGGTGTATTACTAGAAATGCAGTGTAAATTTTCTTAGCAATACTAATACTCTGTCGTGAAATGTTTACTTTTCCCCGACGTGTTTGTTCTTCTGACCTTAAAACTCGAATGGGTAAAACTGAAAGTATGTACTTTACTTTACGCGTTACGTGAAAGGACTCATTGTGATTTACGTACTTGTTGAAATGAAACTTAATGATGAAATAAAACTAAACTTCTATATATGCCTTTCTTTGCAGGATAGTTGTTACGTTTCTTGCATTGGGATATTTTCTTTAGGACAGTTACATTCAATCACGTCAATGCATTAACTGACAACACGTCAACTAGTGCAAAGACGAAGCGTCGAATTCGAAAGTACCTATTACTTTAAATGCACGACTTGACACAGATAACAGAGAATTATTATTGTATTTTCTCGTAAAAGGCAGGAACAAATGAAGTACCGAAGACTACACTGGAAAAGGCTACGAAAATGTGTATATTTATGGGTCTACAGAGTCATTGTTTAGGGATTTACACGAGACGTTTTAAAATCAAAATGAAGTTTTCTTTTGTGTACTACTACACTGATGTCACTCTCTACCATCACTTTACTTTTGTTTGATTGCCTATTCGCTCATCTCCATTTTTGGGATATTTTCTCCTTATCCTCAGTTCAGTACTCTGTTGTTTGCATAGCATACGGTGTTGGGGAAATTGTACAAACGAAATGCTAGTAAAACCGACAGCCTGAAATTTATTTGAACTCGATAAATACAAAATTACATTTACATATGAAGTATAGCAGACGGAAAAATAATGACATTTGCCGCTATTACTTGTCATTATTTAGTCAACATTGCATTAATTAGGTTTCCTTCTTTCGATTTTGATTAGCACTATTAGCATATATAGCACTATCCAAGTTTCTCTGTATATACGTATACGTACTACTATTTTAATTTTACTGCAATCAGGATACAAGATACTAACTAAAGCTCTTTAATGTTGTGTTTTCATTCAGCTCATCGCATTGCATAAGTGTACTTGTACTACCAGCATTCTGAAAGTAGAATTTATCAAATTAGTTGCAATAACTTCAATATTTTTGTGGATTTCCATGTGTGTTTGTGGGTGTTAGAAATTCCTTAATAAAATGATGGTTTGTCTACCTACAGTCGCATTTGGACGTTGCATTATTTTGTACATTCTGATACCAGAATTAGCATATTTTTCAACCTCACCCTATTTTCTGCTTTCTACTTCATTTACTTCCTTTCAAGTTTCAGCCTTGGGGTGGTGAAGCACGGAGACAACAAACATACAATATCCTGTTTAATGACATGTCGTGTTTTCTTTGAAACTGCTGAATTCAGAAATTTGTGATTATAGCTGTGAATAACTTGAATATTGAAATAGGCAAATTACAAGTGTATACCAACCATTAAATCACTGCAAATACCGATTTCCCCTACAAAGGTATTTCCTTGTTTGTAAAAGCAACAATGTGACAGACCCGCAGGAGTTCGAACACATCAAACATCAACTGAACTACTATGAACACATCTGAGTTCATAGTATGAAACACTTTTCGATTCACAGGAAAGATTTTCTTTTGTGAAACCAGAGAGAAAATACATAAAATCCTATTTTTTGGAATTTTTCAGAAACTGTACATACACATACGACCAATTCTATTTAATGGATTTCTTGAGAAAAAGAGTGTAATGTGGGGTGGGTGTACCAGAACGACATATTTTTGTATATTTGTTCTAGTGTCCTAAAGTTCATGCGTCATCACGTCGAAGATATGCCAGGTACCATTATTATACGGAATAGAATTTTCTCTGGTAATGGAGGGTAAAATGATGCATTATATAAAATAACCTTGTGACACATCCAGACAGTACTATACAGTCACAGGTGGAAATGGAGAAACGTGGAATACGGATTATTAAATGTAAAAAGAAAAGGGATTTTCTTTTTTGCATAATGGATAATATTTTTATTACACATTTTCACCACTGACTTTCATTTCTACGTATTCGAGAACCTTATATTGACTCTGAACTTTTTATTCCGAGGGGGTGTAATACCGTAATAAATGAGCTGTTTTTGCATTCATATTAGAGAGTCGTCGTGTACTTAACAGTGATAGTTTTATAAGCCTGTAGTATTTTTGTCTTCGCTACTTGATAAGCACACACACAGAGAGAGAGAGACGTACTAATTTCTTTCTGGAAGTGCAGTATTTCTGCAATGAATAATAATATTAAGAATACCGAAAAAATCGTAGTAAAAAGTACTGTTCATCGTCATAATATTGTACACAAGAGAGTAGTCTTTTTCATACACAGAAAACCCTATTTTTGGAGAGAAAAAACTGCCCACTGAAAATATGAATATACCTTTTTATGTTTTTTACGAGAATGACTGGCTTGTGGTCACGGTTGCGTTCACATTTTACTGCTTTCACTCATCAATGGAATTGAAGATTCGCGTTTCTACATCAAGTCAGGCATAAGTTATTAAGCTCTAGTCATCTGTATCTCGTCTCTACAAGAATAGATAGTTCTTTTCTTCATTCGTTTCATCTGCCCGGCTGGATCTCCCTTCCTTTTTATACGATTATTATACAAGTCGTGATAGTGTGGTTTCGTAGTAATATCATCAAATAAGAAGCAGAGGCAAACTGAGGCTTGTTCAGTGGTAGCACTAGCATTACTTTCTAGGATACATCCACTTTGTACGTAACTTCCCATCCTTTTATTTCTTTTCTCTGCAAAGACCCCCTTTCACATTTAGAACCATTACATTAGTAATCGGACTCATCATTGTTAATACCAGTGCAATGTTGTGCGGTATGGGTGGTAAAAAACGGTAAAGCTTCTACTGTTTCCCCGTTGGCAGTCGCTCATTTATCATTTGTTCCAAATACTACCTCGTATTATTTTCCCCGGTGAACTAAAAAGCTCTTGGTACACGCTTTACGGTGACGGGAATGCTCGCTACTTGCTTTTGTACACATTACAACGGGATACTGTAAATAGTTTCATCTTTTTTATTTTTATTGGTTAAATCATTAACTAAATGGATGATGGAAGAGTGTTTTTCTGTCGTTTTGATTGTCTATTACAGAAAGAGTTCGTGAAATGATTCTCATTCTTATAGAAAAACAAATTATAATAATATTCCCTGTACAATCTTTAATAAATACCGACCTTACCTTACTTTTTGGTACTACCTTGTTGGGATCTCCGTTTTGGCTGCACTTGCAGGCAATGTATTTTTTTACTCAGACCACACATTTCGTTTCTATTACAGATTCCTGTCCAACTCGTAAATCTTTTTTGTCATGTTATATCACATTCACCAGAGAAATGATACGCTTTTTCGCATTCGTCGGAATTTTTTTTGATGGATAATGCGTGCTGATGCCGCTCTTTTGATCTTTTTCTCTCTTCTATTCACTGTGCACTCTCACGTGGACTGGGCGTGCAGTATGAAAGCGAAGATAATCTGCTAAGCAGTCTGTTTCTCAATAGATTAGAGAATGAAGTACGCAATACAACGACAAACGTCACATTTTTCGATCCACCCAAAATTGCAAGCAAAAGTCCGTAATCGAGAAAATAGCAAATATTTTTCCCAGTTCAAAAAAATTATGTAAGTTGGAAGTGAATAAATCAGCATTCCATTTTTACCTTTCTTGGAATGACGCATAAATATACACACAAAACTATTATGTTCGCCTTCGGCATTCAATTTCTCTTATTTGTGTCAGTCCGTCAGTTAGCCTCGACTGGTGTTTGTGCACATTTTAACTTCCATAATATTCCTTTTACCTAATACACATCAGCTTGTCATACCTTTTTTGTTTGACATGCTGCCTGACATGTGTTCCAAAAAAGTCAAAATATATATCCGTACCATATACTATTGTGTTTTTATCAACCGACTTTCTCTTTATTCAGCCGCGTTTTCCCACTTTTAATAGCAGATTTCATATTTTGTAAACTTATAAAACATACATATCTGCACTTTTGATTATGGTGACCAGGTGGGATATGGTGTGATGTGATTGCAGTTTTTGTACTGATGTTGCAACAACACAGTTTTTTGGCAGGCTGACATGGAGGAGGGGTGAACGACATAGAAAACTAGAACAAAAATTTTCTTTCCCTGCTTCCATCCGTCAATTTTTACTCGTTGCAGCCACCTGCTTCATTGATTCATTTGTACAGCAATTTTCAGGCCGGGGATATACAGAAACTCGGACCTTGTTAAGTGTAGCAATTACTATAGGTGTATTTTTTATCACATAAAATGTTAAAGTTTATTTTTGTGCCTACCTTCCTCTATGTTGCATATGGAGGGAGTAGATTCGGCGGAAAAAATTGTCAGGATAATGATGTTTTAGCCTAAATAAAGTAAACACGTGGTATTTTAGAAATATACACGTTTTTTATTTAATCTCTTGCATAAAATAAAAAATGTATGAATGTTTTCTTGCTTTCTTCGTCTTTCCGTGTTTCCCCTTTTTATCAACTTTTTTGTTGGTTAAATAGGATATTAAGCTTTGAATTATTTTAACTTTCACTCTATTTCACTTGGGCTTTAAAAGAGTACACACATATAAAGAGTGAGGAAAGACGCTGTCCAAGTTAATTTGTACTTTCACCACAAAAAAAGTTTCATAGTTTTGTTGTTTTATTTTGTTGAAAGAACTGTATGTAAAATGGATAGAAAGTATCCCTTGTTACATTACAACAACAAAAAGCGATCATAATGGTAATCCTCCTAACTACTTCCTTTTTCGTTTCTTCTGTCGTTCAACTTTTTTCTCGTTCGTTTTTCTTTTATCTTCCTGCTCCCAATTTCCTTTTTCAATGCGAGTATTTTATACCAGCATCATGTTTATATATAATATTGAGTGCTAGCATGTGTATATAGAAGAAAACTCCTTGAAAACTACTTTAAAAATTACGATGTGAAAGATGTTTGATCCTTTTTTGTCTTAACTGCCGTTATTCTCCTCTTTCACATCAAGTTTTATTGTTTCATCACAAAACTCATTGTTGGGTCATTTTTGGTGACGGATCTTTCAATGTTTTCAAAGTAGACGGATGTACACATATTATTGTGGTATACATATACTGAGTGCAAATGCAAGTGCAACAGTATTGCAGTCTGTGATACGTACAGCTTTGCTTGCTTTCTCTTTAAATTAAGTCGCAGGGTATTCGTAAGTCGCTGTAATTTTATGTTCATTGTTCCACTACTGTCATTTTTTTGTCTGAAAAACTTTTCCAATTTGCAAAGTGTCAGGTAGAAAAGCTGGAATTCGTTGTAATAGTTTCTGCGACATAATGACACTTTCACCGGTTTACCCGTCCATTGCACTTAACACGTGTAGAGAAATTCTAGGGACGCTAAACGTACATCCACAATGGGTTGGAACCCCCTTCCAATAAACTCTGACAAGTTTTATTTCGTCCGTTTCGAGATAAAAAAGTTGGGGGAAAGTGGTTTACAAGACGATTTTTAACTGTCTTGATTTAAATTCTGACAATGAGGCAGCCAAATATGCAATTGGAGACGTTGAAGCGTTTTTGAAAGAATCAATCTGATTCTTTTTGAAGGATGTTTAAAAGTGATGGTCTTGTTGTGTTATACAATGCAGAAGGAAGAATGATGTAGGTAAGGAATTTATTAAAAAGGAAAGAGCACTTTCACAAATATCTCTACGCATTCATTTTCTTCAAGAATGTTTCCGTACCGCGATGGATTGGGGATGCTCTAGGAGCACAATGTCATTATAATATTTCATTCGGTGTCGACCTATTCCGTACTTTTCAGCGCTTTTTTTATTTTTTCCGTACTAAAATGCACCAAGTCAAAAGCCTGATTTACAGAAAATGGAACTAAACATGAAGATTTGTAAATTACTTCCTCCGGAAGGGAAGCAGCACTCAACACAAAATGTTTATTCAATAGCCCAATTCAGTTTTCCATTTTCTAGGTACCCTGTAATAATACTTTTTGCTATAATTTATTCGTAAAGGAAGCAGCACACATATAATAGTCTATTATTATGTATTTCTCCGATATGATGCTACAGCACTCAAGCTAAACCTCACTAAGCACTCCCACGCATAAGAAAACGTTGAAACAGGAAGTCGTTATCATACCAAAATTGTAACATTTGACACAACTTATCATTTAATACTGTTAAAAAGACTTCAGAAGTAGTAGTTTAGTGACTTTAGCTTAATTGTACGGTTACAATTCAGGAAAATAAATACAAAGAGTTATTTTTGTACTTTTTTACTGCTAGAAGCAGTGTCTCTTATAATATATTTGACAGGAGNTAATATATTTGACAGGAGTACCTAAAGGACAATATGTTTTCAGCAATTTTTCGTTTGGAGAGAGAATGAAAAGATTTTTTTGTCAAGATTTGTCGTTTCCCATAAAGCTTGTCAGGAGGTAGACTGGAATACTAATAAGAAAAACAAGTTAGCAGGAAGACACCCATTCGCGTGTGAAATGGTAGCTTGGAAAGCTTTCGAATCACAATGACTCCTTTCCCTTTTCTGATGTAGTGATTAACACTGCCTGTTTATTGCCAAACAACTCTATATATATCCTGACTTTTGGTTAGCCTAAAACGACTAACAAACTCAAATAATATTGTTACAACGATGATTGGATGACTGTCTATATTGTCTGTATTTCCAATGTGATGTGATGGTTTGGTAATTTGGCATTTGAGGTTTTATTCGTGAGTGATTCAGCCGAATGAAAGAAAACAAGAGAAATTGATAACAATTGGAAGAAAATGATGAGAGAGGAAAACGTGGTTGAAGCCAACGAAAACTTTCCAGGTACAGACGAGTGCGTGTATATCTGGTTCGGAATGTGGTAGCGGCACGACTGTTGCTTCTCGCTTTTTTGGATCCGAAAAGACCAGAAAGGAGCACTTGGCACCACCACCACTACCAAAAAGTAACAGTAGTCGTCGTGGTGGAAATGGTGGCAGTAGTGTAATACCGTGATAGATACTCCTGTTCGTGCTTAGTTTGTGGCGCTGGTTGTCTTCAAAAATGTACAAAAATTGGTGTGTAAAAACTCCGCTGCTATATCACAAAAGCCACACAGGGGCTGGAGTGAAGGGAAACGGATTGTTCGGTAAAAAAAAAATAGCACATGGTTTGGTAGTGCGGTAAAGGCATTTCCTTTGCTGCTGTGGGAATATAAGCGGGAGAATGGGTATAAAGTGTTTGTAGGGTCTTTACTTTGGCTGAGAACGGAAAGGGCTGTCATAGGGCATACGTAACGTGGAGAAAGCTGGGGAGAAAAGTCTGGAGAGATATCAGTAAAGTACAATTCCCACACACACTGCTCAAAGTACGACAGAAACACATACTTTGGTTGAAATGTTGAATTCTCATTTTCACATGCCTATACACAAATAACGATACGTATGTTACTGACTGTTAAACTCAAGAGATGCTTCAGTATTACGTGTCTTGCCCAATTTCAGGGAACATTGCATCCCGGCTTGGCACTTGCTCGTTGCCTATGTACAATGCTAATTTAGAAAATGGTGACGATAGAGAATAGAGTAGTAGCAGTATAGTAGTTGTTGTAGAATTTGAAGAGCTTTAGCCGGATATGAGATGCGTGCAAGCGTTTTAAAGAAAACCAGATGATATACAATTCGCTCGGTGAAATATCAGCCATCTTTTGTAATGTAATAAAAAATTTGGTTGCCGGCCTTGGTTTGCATTAGACACATACTTGGGACCTAAAAAAGTGTAAAAAATTGCATTCTTCCATATTCAATAAAATATAGTACGTAAGATTGTGTGCTGTATGTAGCAATCATCTCCAACACAGCCAGTTTTCTGAGAATTCTTTTGAGATGGAACGGTGGAAGCTTTCCCTTCAGAAAAGAAGCAGAAATGTTTTGGTGAACTTTTGAAGCACTTATAGCCCTGTGGGGTTATGATAATAGGCTTTTGGTCGCAGAAGACGGATTTCATTTTGCATAGCATAAATCACAATTAGGCGAACGGTGCAAAAACTCAATATACCAGCATTATTTGCAAAAATCTTACCGGAGACGTTTCCAAAGTAAAGCTGAGGTTGAGGTGATTGTCAGAAGAATGATCTAGTTTATACTGCCATTGGCATTTTAGGAAATTATCAATTTGCAAAAATCTTACCAGAGACGTTTCCAAAGTAAAGCTGAGGTTGAGGTGATTGTCAGAAGAATGATCTAGTTTATACTGCCATTGGCATTTTAGGAAATTATCCATTCCCACCATATTACTTATATTATGCCTGAATTATTACATTGCTTATACAGTGCATTTATTTTTAATGTAATGAAAAGTACAATGTATGCTACAAGTTGAATTACCTTTATGAAAATCCACTACAAACAATGTGTCATTCATCAAAAATCGTTGCATGAACCATTATCCAGGGCTTAAGTAAATATTATTTTAATATCTAAGCAAAGTTAGCAATATTATTACATATGGAAGTGCTGGTTAATGTGTAGTGTTGATAATGTATATTTATAACTTAAAATTAAGATCATTGCATCATATACCTGGAAGGTTTAGACGATCCGAAGGCAAAATTGGTTTCTTCCCATTCACTCATTCCCATCTAGAATTCCAAATTAATTACATTGGCAGTCTTGACGTAGAGAGGCTGAGCTTTTACTACACGTTCAATAAAGGCAGTGGCAGCGAATTACTATAATAACCACAAGACGCATTTAGGATTCATTCATTTCCTCTTTTCATTCAAGAGGATGAAAGTCTTAGCAACATCAGCAAAACTCATACCTACCGCTAGTAGACACTGGATGAGAT
>JAHZNB010006272.1:0-10858 GCA_027744295.1 Callyntrura guangdongensis
TAAAACGTAAGAAAAAAGTTGCGGCTTGTAGCCTTCAACCTTTCAGAAACTTTTAAAAAGATTATAATATACTTTGTTATTTTACGTAATTACATCTTCCTAAGATATATATCGTTTACGAACAAAAATACTGGACAAGTATGATAAGTACAGCAGACCGATACAAAAACAAAATAACTCCGTTCTGGTCCGATTGCACTTTTTAAACTGTGGATTTGAAACAGTAAGAAGTTTTTCTTAGTTAAATTATAGGAAGGTCCGATTGGAATATTTTAAATTTTCCTAATAAATATTATTTTAACTAGGATGAGAAACGGAGCGTGTTTACATTGCACGCGTTAAGCGTGTTGGTAAGAATAATCTAACATGTTTGATGATAGAGTAGAGTAGAGTACAGCAGATAAACTAACCACAGTAATTGTACTAAAATTATCAAACACAATGTATTTACAACTATAGACGTGGACAGACCAGCACATTGGATGGGATCCAATGGAATACGGGAATTTAACAGACATTATTTTCGATGACACAGAGTTGTGGACACCTGACCTCACAGTACTCAACAAGTATGGAATATTGTTAAATCAAATTGAACCAAACTCAGCCTTTGCAAGTTAAAACTTTCAAATAATGTTATTTAAATGTTTCCTTTTTTGTATATTTTAAAGCTTTGATCAAAGTGAAATAGGACATTTTGGAGGGACGCCATTGTACGCAGCCTCAGACTCCGACGTTTGGTGGTTTTCTCCCAGTAAATTTCAGGTACACTGCCCATTTGATTATCGCGTTTGGCCGTATGATAAGCATACTTGTGTAATTCACATCGCATCTTGGACCCATTATGGAGAAGAAATAAATTTGGAATCACGAGAAGATGAGGTATGAAAATGAAACCTTTAAAGTGATATTCAGTTTACTGCTACAGTAATTGGCAACTCAAGCGTATTAGTGTATACACGCTTAGAATGAGAAATTTCGTATACAAAATTGTAGCTGATAATTGATGCAGAGTGGGCGCCACATTACTTGGCAAATAGAGAATGGACACTCCTTCAAAGCTCCGTAAAACGATTTACCAACAATTTATTCTGCTGTCCAAATATAACTTATCCAGAAGTCGTGATTACAGTTGATATTCAACGAAAGCATTCTGCACACACGGCCGCAATCACTGTTGTGGGGCTAGGTGAGACTGAGCCAAAACATTGCCGATTTTTTTGTTCGATGTGTTTTGGTACTGCATGATTTGTTTGTATGACATGTCATTTCTATTTCATATATAGGCATCGCAACAGCAATCCTGATAAGCTTTTGGTTGGATCCATTCGCTCAAGAGAGACTCCCATTAGCTCTTCTGATATTGTTACTGAATTCATTGTATCTGCAATACTTGCATAAGACCATTCCCAATAATGGTTCATCGGTTCCCTTAACAAGTTAAATCATAACCTGAAAAATAAACTTGCTTGGTTTGCCATACGTAGACATAAATATTTCATACCATTACCTATTCTCTTGTTTCAGTCTGTTTTTTCCGCGACTCCTTGATCATGGTAACATTCGCTTTTGCATGGACGGTAGGAATTCGCTACATTGCCAAAACCAAAAGCAGCTCGCCTATTCCGATTCCCGACTTTGTGCAGTCGTTTCTGAATAGCTGTGCGGCAACTGTTCTATGTCTAAATCCTCGTCCCCAGAGTAAAGGTCAAGCTCGACGAAAGCTGGAAGAAACCGAGGATGGGGATAATGGGGACGTGTCGGAATTGGTCAATGAGGAAAACATCCAGGAAGATTGGGAATGGTTGGCTCGCTTTCTCGACAGGATTGCATTCGTTGCATACTTGATAACTTACACTATCTTTATTTCAGCCTTTCTTTGATATTGTAATTTGTAATACCCATTCCGATTTTTTCATGAATGAATAGCACTTACTATAATGGACTAGTAGTACACGTATGGTGTTGTAAGCATTTCAATATTTGAGCTAGTACTTCATTAATATCATATTATGAAAATTAGTTCTCATGTGTAGAAAACATTGTTCTTGTTCATAGAATAATTATGTAGTAAATTATACACGACATTTATTTGTTATACAGACATATTGTAATTGCATATCTTATGTAATAAACTTCTAGTATATCTGTAAGTTATTACCATTTCTTTAACGTAGCATTTTATTTTGTTGTTGCATGCTGTTGAAAATGCCATGCAATGTTTTTGCGTGTTTTAGATTAAAGGGCACACTCGTCATGCTTTCCAAATTTCTTAAGCAGCTCAGAGCGTATCCTGTAGTTGATTAGTCGGTCCTGGCTCATCACAGTTTTTGTTACCAAATGGTTGACTTTTCGTATGCCGGGTTTGTGAACCAAAAACGCGTTGTCCAAAATATAAAAATCGTAGTTCAGTGCACACATAACGTAACCCTGTATTCCAACAAAAAAACGGTCATTAGTGATATGTTATCTTTTTCAAATATTTTTGTGGTCATTAAAGTGCTTAAGCTAAATTTACCGAAACCATTTTGTCCCGCAGACCCTCCCACGACAGTCTTTCATCATAAATGGGCTCTTCTTTAGACCCGATATAGATCGGCTCCCAGAGCTGAAACGGGTATTTTCGTTTACCCTTGTGAAATATTTTCATTGTAGCTACTTGAGCGTCGTTGGACGAGTTACTGCTACAATTATATTTCCTAAAGTCTTTTATTTTCGTACCACTGCTGGAATGAACTTCCTTCCAGTCATCATACTTCGGAAAGGAGTGACACTGGGGGCATATCGTATGATGGAAAAGAACTGCTGCTTTGTGCTTCAGCAGTGAAGTTAATTGCTCCTTGGTTTCAACTTGACATGGCATAATGTCTTTTTTCACCTCAAACACGGGGAGAACAAACACGTGACGTGAACGGGAATCGGACGGTCGGTACGGTGGCTGGTGATTTTCGTTGTAGTGTGGGTTGGAGGCAGCGTCCTGCTTTCCCTCTATCATTTCATCGTCACCTTTGTTCCCAGTAGTGGTCGTGTTAGTACTCCCAGTAAAAAACATTTTTGCCACCACTGCGGCAGCTGCTGCAGTAAACGCGTTTTTCTGGGCCAAATTAATTTTTTCTTCCTCCTTCTGAAGCCGACCCAGCATGGACATGAACATAGGTATTATTTCAATGCTAGGGTAGAGTTCAATATCTGAAGCTAAAACGAAATATGTTTTGGCAGCGGCGCGGGCAATGTTTCTTGCAATATTAATGGGATACAGGAGTCCGTTTTGAATTCGAAATGTGTACTCGCCTTTGCTAAAAGTCGGCTTCTGTGAACAATCTTTCCATTTTCCTGATAAATAAAAACAAGCATTTTTCCAAATTTTACATCAAGCAAACAACACACAAACTCATTTGCAAAATATAAGTATATACACATTTTGTTATGGCCAGGAGTAAAAAATTATCATGAAAGCCAGCACGTATAATAACAATAAGAGTAAGAGTACAACTATATCAGAAGCTACATTACAAACCATACAACTCAAACTTATAACATGCTAAATTGCAAAAATTATATAGAAGTAAAACTTTCACCTAAAAGTGAGTCGTTAGCACATTGAATTACTTGTGGTGTCATCCACACATTCCGTGCCGTGTAATTTTACCATTTACTACAATAGAAGTAAAACTTTCATCTAAAAGTGAGTCGTTAGCACATTGAATTACTTGTGGTGTCATCCACACATTCCGTGCCGTGTAATTTTACCATTTACTACTTTGTATTTCACCATGCACAACACCTTATAATATGAAGCAATGTTCAAGAAAGTCAAATAGTCTGCACATTATATATTAAAATCAACCAATTTTGCAAACAATGAGAAGAAATTAAAGAAGCGAAATTCAGTATTCCATCAGTGGCTTTACACACGACTTGGTACATTAATCATTTAAAAAATTACTTCCATTCATAGCCCGTAAGTGGAAAACCAGGGCATTAGTTAGTAATGGTTTTCATTTTTGAGGAAGACACACTATCAGAATAATCTAAGCACGATTCACATTATAATACAGTTTTGTGACATGCAAACTTTTTCATGTAATGAATTCTACTAGAGAAGGTAGCCAGAAGTTATTTCTAGTTCGTATAATAACACCTGGTTTTGCCCGGTTTAATTTGGCTACCAACAATCTAATCTACGTGACAGCCTGCCTAACGTATTCTGAAAAACACCCCTAGAAAGCTGTATGTTACTACTCTTGGATGTGATGTGTGTATGTATGTTATTCACTCGCGAATGTGACTTTCTGGAGGACAATGAGAAATTCTAACCAAAGAAAAAAAGCACATACTTGACAAGCTTGTGTGAGTCGTTCCATTTCAAGTAAAAATATGACCGACTGAAAACATCTTTATATAATATGTAATACGATAATAAAACCATTTACACTCTTGCAACCTAACTTAAACGTGGAACTTGTCAAAGCAAGTCACAAAACTCGTAACATGACAAGCGGAACAATTTACTGCATAAATTCACGAGTTAGTTTGCTTTCTCCCTTATTTTGGAGAAAGCAGGACAGTACAAGTAAAATTCTCATCGTGGCTTCTTACGCGTACGTTCCAATTAAAATAAAGTTTATTTTTTCTGTTAATTTTACCTTTCTCATAGAGCGTATCCAACCATGGGATGTCTCCGTGCTTTACGTAATTTTCAACCGGCCTTTTTAGGTATTTGGCGTCATAAATGAGATGGAATGTTACCCATTTATCAATATTTGACGAGGTACACAACTTTAAGTAACTTATGAGTTTTAACGACTCCTCCAAATCTTCTCCTGGACACCTGAATCCTTTCCACCCCTTAATAAAATTTTCAATCACTGTTAAATTTTTCTTGCGCTTCTGAATCCTTCGTAATTGAAATGTCGTGTTACACTTTGGAATATGAAATGGAGACGGTAAATTGCTTTTCGAGTAAGTAGAAATGGGCAACGACGTGAACCGTTGATTGCTATTATTATCGATGTTTTTGCTATTACTGCTAATGCCACTGTTGTTACTATGAAAGGAGGCTAGCTGGTGTGGATGTGGCGATGATGAGCCCGACTGGGTTGCTGTCGGTGAGAATGCCAAATAAGGCTGTAGTAACGAGGACGGAATACTGCTGTTGGATGGGAATGTAATTTTAGTTGGATTTTCGTCGTCTTTATTTCTACTCGTAGGAACAGTAATACTTGCGTTGACCGCTATTACTGTTGATGTTAGTGATGATGACGCCAAAGTGGGTATCTTTATTTCATCAGTCTTTACATTATTATCATTAGTGTTAATCTTCACCGATGTGACATCAACATTGTTCCCATGCTGAGAGAGACTAGGAAATCTGACATGATTATATTCTTGGGATTCATTTGTCGTCAAAATGCCATTCTCTTCTTGTTTAATGCTTACAAATTTTCTATTATTTCTGCTCCTTTTAACAATGACACTAATGTTCTTACTTCTAAAAAGTCTATGGTCATCCATCAAAGTCCGAGGCACATTAGCTGTCTTCTTTTGCAATGCTATTTGTCTAGAAACCACGGGTTGAGATAATGACTGCGAGAAAAGCGTGAATTCACTACTATTTGCAATATCCTTTATTGTCTGAGAATTTTGTTCAATTTGTGTGAATGGCGGTTCGTCGTCGTTTTGAGCCCTGGCAGAAATTCTTCTTTTTCGAGACAGAGAAATTATTGGTGACGATATTTGGGATGGTGAGGAGACGGGTATTTTAAGTCTGAGTGAGGTGTCGCTGTCATGCTTTTGCATGTTATCCAGTTCCGCAAAACTCTTCTGGTGCGGAATCCCGTTGTTGTAGCTTTCATCATCGCTAATTTTGTTGCTTGAAAATGAACTTAGCGATTGGCCAATTGTGGTTGATGAAAGCAGTGAATAGTTAAAGGCTATAAAGGAGCTGCCAAACGTGCAGAGAAGAATGAGAATCCGCTTTTGTCTGCACAAACAACTTACCCAAGAACATACCGACCGCATTTTAAAAAATACCCTGGGTGAATATTTTTCATTGGAAACATACAACACAAAGGCACTTTTTTGATCTTTGGACGATTTCCCGTTGATTATTACAATCGTTTTGCAACACAAGCAAAAAAAATTATCACAAGCACGTATAGAAAGTTGTCACAAAACAAGCACAAACTCTGGCAAACTGGCACAAACCTAACACCATTCTCTCACTGGTAAGTAGTTGCACTGTACGATTAAAAGGGAATCAAAAACTGATCTATCTGTAAAGGGTCTCATGAACAACCATTAATTAACGTTACGACAAAAAAACAACTTAGGCATGCAAGCCCCCTTCAGAGTTATTATCATTTTTCACATACCACTTTTTGACTGACTTTCATTTAGCCCTTCAATAAGAAAAAAGAAAGCTGTTTTTTTCACAACCAGAGTTATTATCATTTTTCACATACCACTTTTTGACTGACTTTCATTTAGCCCTTCAATAAGAAAAAAGAAAGCTGTTTTTTTCACAAAGTACATTCTTGACGAAGCTAAGAAACCTAACGACCCATTCTCTGCAAAAAATCATGGCATGCAAATCGGACAACTGCTACATAAAACAAATACATATTACTGTGAAACTCAGAACACGGTACACAGCAGCACAAATAGAATTTATACATCCGGGCATAACAATACAACGGCAGTACTCTTAGAGAAACACATATATTGTTCTGATGGAAAACAGGAGGAGTGAAAAACTAAAACTGCCGATGAGGAAGAAGAGACATTTCTTCAGTTAAAAAAGGCAGAAATAATGCAGTTGCTGAGAACTGGTCGTGTGGCGTTGGTGGTGGTGGTAGGTTTCCTGAGTGAGAGGTGGAATGAAAAACTGTCCATGATAAAAAAAGGTACTACCAAATACCGGATACAATTTACCGCTTGCCGCAGTGGACTTATATTATTCCATTTTTTTGTGTTTGTACGTGAAAGTAACAAAGGTGAGCTTTGAGCCATGCCGTTTCAACATTCTGTTTTTACAGTTACCCGAATGTAAAAAATAGAGTACTATATGTGTATAATATATGTCTTCAATCCTGGCATGCTTTACCTCCACTAGCAAAAGCCACATGCGACAGACCGTATAAAACGGCATACATGCATACATGTCCTCACCTACAAACGTGGTAAGTTCAGTTTTCTTTTGTTGTTGTTGTTGATGTCAGTTCTTTTATACAGTAACTTTTTCATGTGAACTAGTGCTGAGAATGCAGATTCGTTAGTCGTCAGTGTAGCATATTAAATGTAGTAGTAAAGAGGCAATCGTAACAGCAGAGCCGTCATTTTGTACAGGTATTATCCGCTGTGTGTGAAAGCACGATCAAGTGGCTGCAGTCTTCGTCGTAGGAGCTTTCACCTGCCTATTTTTTCATTCTTTTTTTTTCTTTCGCTGAATGCCATCATTCTTCTATATTATATTATAAAGTAGGAAAATATTGAAACGGAATACTGACTGACTGACTCACCACCACCTTCACCGTTGAGCGTTGTATGGTAGTGTGAGATATTTTAATGGAAGCGTGTGCAATCGTTTTGCTGCTGTGTCTGCCAGGCAGGGAAGTTCATGTACTTATTTCCACCTATTATTAATACCACCACCGCCGTCGCCAATATATATCTACAATTTACTTTGGTGATCACCTACCGTGAAGAAAGTTGAAGAACATGAAAAAATGTTGTTACACGAAACTCTTGTTTACACTATCAACGTGCAATAATGTGAAAGCAATAATAGCGGTCGCCATACTATATACAGCTTGCTGCCATCACCAATCGCCAAATGGATTTCCAGTATTAAAGCATAATAGGTAGTACCTAGGTATTTTACTTATGAGAGAGAAAGGTTTCCCTTTATTAGCAGTTAGTAGCAAAAAATGGGGCAAAGACGTTCAAGACTTTTTACACGAGGGAAGAGCTTCGATTTTTTTAGAAAATTTATAAGCCAAAACTATTATTTTTGTTGGTCTTTGTTCCTCTAAACTAAAGTAATGCATGGTGTGTGCTATCCAGACATTTATTTTAGGCATGTCACTAAACAAGTTTTCTTTACGACTTGGGCCTGCCTGTCGAGTGGAAAAGGAAATTTAATGATAGGAAAAGGCTCATAAAACATGGAGAGTCTCTTCTGGCATGAAAAAAAGTTATGCATATGAAGGAAAGAGTAGCTTTTAACTTTTATTTTAGCACTCCATCAAAACAAGGACAAATTTAGCTCTCAACACTAAAATTCTTGGTGAAATCGCTAGCTGAAAGGAAGGAAATTCATTACGACTGCGACTGAATTGCCAGGTAAGCTGGCTTGTATTTAATTTATCATCTACTTAATTTCTGTTGATCTGAAGGTTTTTCAACCATGTGCCATCCACCAAAAAAAATGTAATTAAGAATAATAAACTAATTTTCTTATTGGAATGTACAATAAAAATGGTAGGAATAAGCATGTTCCACCACCAATGTTTCCTGATGCCCCACTAACACCAAAATTAACCATGGACCCGTCAATACAGTTGTTTAACAATGAACGCGATATGGAAAATGAATACCGATGTATAACTTCGGTAGAATGACAGTTTCTATTATTATTAATAGAATATACATTTTAGGTTTTGTACATACCTAACACAAAGTACCCGAAGCCACAAATTTTCATTGATGAGCACAGGTGTAAAGCTAACAATATTATGTGCTGTGAAAAAATTCTATGTAATTAGTTTTGTAATTTTGATGATGTGAAGATGGGATTCGACGACTTGGTATACCAAACATACGTAAAACTGGCGGTCGATAAATATTTGACAGTTTGCAAGTATAACCTAAGAGGAAAACAGCAGTTATATATTTGAATTAATGCTAGGACATGAGATAATATTTGAAAGAACCCTTATTATTAAAAACAGCATTTTTGGAACGTTTTTCTTCAATCATGTTCCAACATTCACATTTTGTGATTTTGTTCGTTTTTATTACAACAATTTACGGAGTTACAAACAAGGGGTGGTTGTTACCGCTGGCACAGAGCGTATAATACAATACATGAGCACCGATTTCTACATCAAATTGCTGTCCTACCATGAATTTGTAGCAAAATCGGAAATACCTATGACAAATATATGTGATGAGGTGGTGGTGAGAGAAGCGAACCGAAACGTACAGTTGAATTTATGAAACAGCGTATTCTGCAAATACAAACCAGAAAATCCATTTTATTTTGTCTCGAGAGAGTGAACTGCAGTGAATCACTGATGATGAAACATGTGGCTACCCTACCACTTATCAGCAGATTAAATAATAACATGGCTGTTTCTACTTTAGTTCCTCGGCAAAAAATAATCGGTTTTTTGTAGACAATATGCCGTAATTAAATTTTTTAAACAGGATATTGATTAAGGCATGGCGTGCAAAATGATCCCTAATTTTTAAAAGCCATAATTACACAACTTACAATTAGCAATAAATTTATCCGTAAGTAAAAACAAACCCTTTTCTCCAGAAAGAAGCTTTGACAAAGTAAGGCTCATTGTCAGTTTACGTACACCTTAAAAGCATCTGCATGTTACACATGCCATGTTTTCATAAATAGGTTCGCGTGCACACAACGTAGCGTTTAATCCACCGTTTACAAAATAAATATTCATTAGTAGTTCAAGCCAAGTGTGTACGTATCTAACTGAGGAAGGTAAAATGTCCCCTAAAACACACATACATCTATAGCATCCAGAAAATATCCCAAGAGACATTGCATAAACTTTGCAACAACATTGCCGTGTAATAAGTGTCATACCTTCTACTTTCAACTGTAATGCTGCGGCTGTCTGCAGTTGAAGCTAGGTACATATATACATGTACGTATCTTTATCATCGGACTACTACACGTGCTAATGTTACAAAATCAATGGACCATTGCTACTGATCTCTTTTTGCAAAATGAAGTTATGATTTTGGTTTAAAAAATTGTTTTATTGCTGACTACAGTGACTGATAGTGGATAGTGGATGTTGATGATGCAGCTACGCCGTTGTTGCTGTTGTGAGGGAATACGTATACTACATATGGACAGGGATATTTTATATAGCCTGCTTGGTTGAATATTATATTGATAGGTTAGGTATTGTCAGATGTTTCACAAATCCACACTGCTCATCCTTTCTCACACCACACAACAACACATAATGTAAGTATCCTGTACGCAAATGATAAATGTAAGGCTAAGAAAGAGTGTCTGACAAGGACGTATTAGGTAGTATTTGGTATATGGTGAATGGTGGTGAGGCGCAAAAGATATTAAAAAAATTTGTTGCCATTATTCGTTAGCATTAGACACCTTAAGCCATGGCTTAGGCGATTGCTCTAGGTAGAATTTGTCATTAGCATATTAAACAAGCGTGGGCGTCTGGTTAGAATGGTGTGTAGAGTGTTTCCTCATCAGAATGGGATCTGTAAAGTTTACACTGTAAACTTCTCTGTGTAACAAACAACAGCACAGATATTAGGGAAAATGTAGCACACCTTTTGTAATAAAATGCATTATTTTGGTTTTTGTTACGTCTAAATGTAAGGCTTTGGTGTTCGAAGCAAGGTGTGCAGTTGTTTTATGCAGTTTAAAGGTGGTTCTGGAGATTACAATGGTCATGGAAAGGAGAGTCTTTATTAGGACGGGATGATCATGCTATCAATTTGGTCGTGGTCTTGTAGGATCAAACGGCACGGTGCAAGTTAACTACTTTCCATTACAGAGACTTGAAGACTGAAGTGTCACCACTGTCTGTCAACTGTGCGTTAAGAGTGGTTTGTTTATACTATTAAA
>JAHZNB010006273.1:0-63935 GCA_027744295.1 Callyntrura guangdongensis
ACGTGAATGATTACTAGATAGCACTGGATAGATGTAATTTATAAATTCTTGAGTTGAACATGTTTGTCTGTGCGGTCATCTGTATTCGTCCGCGTGAAACCTCGTGCACGTATGTTCTAATCTTTAAAATGTATGACATTATACTGCGTCAATGCTCTGTTTTATATTGCCTCGCGAAGAACCCCAGATTATCCTACCCAGTGAACTAAGGTGTAGAGATAAGGGTCCATACTACTGTGCACACCTTATTTATTGATATAGTCCAGGTAGGTATGTAACTGATGATTTTGTTTAAATCAATTAACCCCAATCACTTTACAAATTGATAAATAATATATAAGCTCTTGTGAGACGCCATAAACTTGTTCGGCATTTAAAAATGTAAAATTTGCAAACATACATAAGCAAAATAACAGCCTTACCTGTTTGCTTTGACAAAGGTCTTAGGTTTTGTCTTGAAAATACCTTGTTGCGATTATTACCTGCAAAAAGATTACCTTTGACTTGATTCAATGCATACCAACCAAGTAACCTGACTACTTTTGTAGAATAGAATACGTCTCTTTCCCTCCCTACCACAGACAGAGATAGAACGCCTGGGTTACGGAGTCAACGCAGACATTGGCTTAAAGTTGCATCCTGCCTTGCATTCTGCACGACGCACATGCATACCTTATGTTTTGAATTACTTACTGATACGCGTTGGTAACCACCTCATGCTTGTTTGTTTTTACTGTTGTCTGTGATTATTATTAGCGTCGACCTGAGTTAGTCTCAATTATCAAATATATCAAACATTTTCTTCTTAATATCGCATTTTCCCCCTAAAATTTGATATAAAATGCTGCTGATGAGCGTATAAAAATTCTTAACACTTAACATTAAGTATCTAAATCAATGAAATAATGGGAAACGACAGTGACGACTACAGCTAACTAAGTCAAATAAACGAAAAGTGTTCCAACTGTTACGCAGACTATCACAAAGTTACTTGTTATGCGATAAGTTTATTGTGCATACGTATACTATTATATTGACTAAGTAAGTATGTATCTTGTTTTAAAACTTTTTTTCCCTTCGGCTCTGTTCCCTACTTTATCTTTATATTTCTGATGAGTTCCCACTGTGAGTTATAACAACGGCAGCATGAAGAAGAGAAGAGAAAAAAAATAATGTATGATGGCCCCTCTTCATGAGCTAATACCTCTTTTCCTTCGAGCTTTTTCGACCACGATGCGCGATGTATTTGACGGTAATGAACAGCGAAGAAATTCCCAACATCTCATATATACACACAACAAAGACAAGTCAGACGCTGTGGTAAAAAAAACAAGTCTCAATTGCTTATAATACGTGCATATGCATTTAGTAAGAAACATTCCATACATGTATTAAAGAATAATATAGTTCGCCGTCATCGTAAGCATGATTTTCATCGAATGTGATGAAGATGAGATCAGTCTGAGACTATGATCGGAAGATATTATGTATGGTTGGGCGAGACACAATGTACGTACGTACGTAAATAAGGTGCAAAAAATTATGCCTTGTTTATTTACGCAAGCAAAAACAATGTTTTGTAAACAACCACCAAAATGTCAATTTTTTAAACTTCCAAGTAATGATGGCATTGCTTCTAACTGGTAAAACCGTAATCCGTAAATATTCCCTCATTTGCGTTCACATACGTTCCTCATGTTTGTAACAGACTCCCAAAACCTGACAATATCTACTTCCAGCATGTAGTGCTTCCCACCATCAAAAATCCCTAGACGATATCTTCAAAATAAATGAATACATCCACTTGCTGAAAGAGGAAATGAAAAGCAATAAAAATATGTTACAACAGTAACAATGCGGGTGAAGCATAATACTAGACTGTATTTGAGACGACAATAGGAATCTTTGAATCCGTCCGTGTACGGCAACTTGGTCGACGGCGGCTTGCAAGCAACAAGTTACACTACATTGTAGTAACACACCACTAGCACTCTTTCATCTCCCTCTAACCCTCTGAGTCAGTTAGTACGACGATATGTAATATACCCTCCCTCCTCTAACGATATTACGTACGGTTGAATGTATGCGTAATAATAATAACAATAATAATATGCGCAAGCTACGTACATAACTAGGCAGCATTGCAGGTTGACGACGAAGACGACGACGACGATGTTGTTGTTACTGACGATGGGGTTGATATTGATGATGATGATGATGAGAGTGCCTCAAAAGCAAATGAATCACGAAGTTGGACTCGAAGCACATGAGTAGAGTGTTTTCTTATTCGTGAAGCGATAAAGAGAAGCGTTGTGTGGTGTTGTAAATACAAAGAAAGGACGAGAGGTATGTAAAAGAGACAAAAAACGGCTTCTTAATAATATCGTGTTCCTTCATACATTCAACTTCAGTCATTTACTTACATTCAAGAGACAAGGTAATAGTTTTATGCTTTATCTTACTTTGTTATTGTTAGAAGGCAGGCAAGCAGGTAGGCAGAGAGGGACCTCACTCTCAGCAGCGCAGCGTTGTTGTTCATTATTATTTCACTGCTGTTGTGGTAGACGTTTGGACGTAGGTGCACGAAGTGCACATGACGGTTGGATTATTGTATCTATCTCATTATTACGACAGCAGTGCTCATCATCAGCCAGAAACTCTTTCCTCGATTTTGCTCAGTGGTTCCTTCGAAGAGAAGCCACCTACTCAAATTACCTTCGTGGTTCGGTGTATGACACTGGAAAAAAAGTGCTGAAAAATAGTTTTTTTGTGGTGCAAGGCGTACTAATGCTCGTCGTCATTCCTTCCTCTTTTGTCTACACTCATCGTCAGTTTCAGATTTGTTCACGGAATACTGCTAGTACTGCTGTTGGACACCGACTCGGGACATCTAAATTGCAACAATGGTTCCTCTCTTCTAGTACACAACTAGAAGAGAAATGCCGCTCGCTGTGGTAACTAAGAAACATTTCTGTTTGTGCTGTGGTACCGTGAACGAATCCTGTAGAGTTTTCAAGCTTTCAACACCTCACATGATAAAAAAACACACAACAAGAAGCGTATTTGTGTTGTTACACATTAAAAATTTATCATTCTGCAAAAAAGTGTTGCAAACTGTGAAGCAACAATTGTGCAATTTTTTTGAAGCGGAGCTAGAATTCAATATGTCAAATAAACAGCCCGTTCAAAAAATAAGTATAGATGACAGTCAGTGAAAGGGCAGGTGATAGAAAAGCTCTTTACTAGTTCAGTACATGTTTGATAAGACTACACGGTTCTGTTCAATTGACAACATGACAACTGGTAATGAATCAAACCCAACGTAACTGTCATAATATAATACCCGAATCCTGTGCGTTGTCGCCGTGTGTGCAATGCAATGTTGTATGTGTACGAATGAGTGCGCGATTCACTTGTAAGGTCTCCTGTTCCTTCTTCTGTCAAGCTAAAAAGGGATGTATATCAGCAGCTATGCACATTATTAACAGCCGCACAGCAAACAGCAGCATAGCAGCATAGCAGCACAGTGGGCCATAAAAACGAAATTTAGCAGAATCAGACGAAAACTTTTCAAGTGAAGGACACCGATGATGATGAAGCGATCCTTCATAGTGTGTGACGTGACACTACTGTAGCTTCTTGCATGTGCGTTGTCACATTTTTCCATCAGTCTTGTATTTATTGTATTATTATCGTAACTTTTATGACCATTCTGCGGTCCGCGCCCTAGCAAAGTATAATAAATCCGTAATAATGTGGACTTTTTTATAGAGCAAACTGCTACTTTCTTAATTTGATTAGTTGTCGAATTACTGTGTGGACATACATATATATACACGAGTACTGCGACTGTTCAATACGCAACTGAGAAACCCTCTTAAATGATCAAATGATATTTTATGTTTGCACTGCTGCAAGCAAAGAAAACTGATGCAATGCAATAAAAGGAAAATTGTTTCTGGTGGTTAATAAATAATCAGTGTACATGTCCTCATAGTGGAAAGAGGAACAGAAGGTATTTTCTACTTATGCATGCTATTGTTTCTCAAAACGAGATATCTTCATTCTAATTCTAATTCTAAACAAAAAAATCTTGAACTGCAGTTGGGATTCCAAATCTACGATATAGCCTATCTCTGTCTTGTAAGTACATAACCTGAGAGACTCTTAACTGCACTGAAATTGTAGCTAGAAGGTACTAGAGGGGTAGCCATTCCAAACAGAGTTATTGGATTGATTTACTGACGTACGTGATTTACTCAAACGTGTTGCATTTAGTTGCTAATTAGCATTTTACTTATCAAAATGTGTAAATGTGTGTGCTGGTGCGCATGTAAAAGAAGATTCACAGAGTGCAGTGGATCCTTTTCAGCATCAGCGTAGCTCTAGCAGTGTAGTAAGATGATACGCAAAACGCAGGGATGATAGTATACTTAATACATATTATGTTTTCTCAAAAAAGTGTTACGTGAGAGCAAAGAGCAATAAGAATGGAGTCTCTCTCTCCTCTAGCTAGAGTGACTTCTTTTTACAGAAATCCTTACTACTTTTCTATGAACTGACATCCTTCCATATCCCCATGAAGCAGACACATTCATTTATCAAACTACTAATGTGCTAAGAGCTAACCATTTTATTGCCTCTCCTGTAATTGGGCATTTCGTTTGTTGTTTTCCATATTTTTCTACGTTAATTTACGATAGTTCTACCTTGTTTAGGGGAATGCGATTGTAGTAATTGTGGAAGTGTCGTGTCCCTGTATGCCATTTTTATATGACATTATTGCATTCACCACGAGCCTTTTCCTTAATCATCATCAACATCATCACAGGACGTTTCTTGTGAGACTTCCAGGGTATGTCCATGTTCTAAATAACAGTGCATCACAGTACATCGATAAAACTCGTTCAAGTTCACATCCGAATGTGTAATATTATCCAAAAAATAACTTTTGAAAGTTCTAACAACTATCTTGTGTGATAATCAGTGTGCTATGCATAACAATAACAACGTGACTTCAGTTCTTAGCTACACAGTATTGTTTTTTTTTGCATTTTTTCCGTCCTGTTGCATTGATTGTTTTGTCAGTAGTGGATGCAAGCACTCACAAATTATATGATTCTTATCAAGTGGCTCATCTTTGATAATTCTTATCAGACAAACAAAGAAGACATACGAGCATCAACCTACGCGACGGCGACACAATGTTGTTTGTACTTGTTGTAGCAAAGAGCGCTATTGTAGTGTAGTCATGCGTGAGGTTGAACGCGTACGCTGCTAAGTTGCTCCGACGACCAACCAAGCAAACTATAAAACTTGTGATTAGATTAATGTAAAAATGAAAACACGTATATTGTATTGTGCTACGACACACAATAGGTTTCAAGAATGATCCTGCTGGTTACTACTGGCAATGACGACAAGTGCATTACATATTGTTATTGTTAACAAAGTAGGTGCAATACGTGCATCATTAGTAGAATGCTTAACTAATTAAAACAAAGATAACGTGATAAATGTCATATTATATAAAATATAATTTGATGAACTTGCAGAGAAATAAAACTGCTTTGTCCTTGTCACTTCAATTCCTACCCCTGCGTCCGGCGTAGGCAGCTGTAAACTACATACCTACACACCTTTATGCTATTTGTATGCTACTCGTTTCGTTTTCTGTGGGAGTTGATTACATATAATATATAGACTGAATTCAACACTCGTTTGTAAAAAAATCTCCATTTCTGCCCAAAAGTGAACAAATCATACAGGATCGACAATGTCCAAGTAAGTAAATAGATGTGTTTGATTTATATTAAAGTTGTTTGCATTTATGACAATGTTTTGAAGTGATGGCCCAAAAAATAATAATAATAAAGTGGTGTGTAAATTCATGACGGAAATGTACTCTTAATAAACGAGCAGAACATATTTTATTACGCGTATTGGCTCATTGGCTGGTATTTCGTATCAGGGTGTCGACAATAGTGGAGTCAATGTGGGTAAATCACACACACACGATGGGACATAATAATGTAATATTAGTAATATAAAGTGTACACATTCAAATAAAGACATAAGTAGCGCGAGAAAAAACTAATTAAGGAAACCAGGAAAACTATAAAAGAAACAGAAAAGTTGACAATGTATGACTGTAACATGTGTAAGTTCATTAATTAAAACCAAATATACCTATGCACATATTACAAACACGTATGTATTTATTTGAGAAAATGGCATTACTGAGGAACAAAGAATGAGGTGAGTCCCGCTCCCAGTTACAAAGACTCAATATATATTTTCAAATATTTTTAGAAATAAAAGTACGGCGAGATGGTCACAAAAACCGATTCCTATTATTGATACAAACTTGTGCTTATTTTAAGCACAGTAGTAGGTAAGAATCAAATAAAAGGATCCACTGTATACAACAACAGCACGGAACGGACTGACAGACACTGTGAGCTAATTCCTAAGACATCACTTCCATGTAGCCCATAATTAACCCACACGGTAGCTAGAGGTTCTGGGGAACTGTTTTCATGCATACTATACGTAATTTGCGCTCTAAATTATGCACATATATAATAAGCTCAAACCTGCACAGATACATGTATTTTTTCTTAATGGCTTTCCTATTAAATAACTTCTTGAAAAAGAGATCTATGGATTTGTAATTTAAAATTTAAAAGGTTCGCAGTACAACAAAATAAGTGTAACGCATTTTTCTCTCTTTTTTCTCAAATGCACACGCATAGTTTCTTCCACGCCAGCTGCAGCTGAGTGATAGTGAAGATAATAAGTTTACTTACTTGCGGCTTATCTATGACAAGAAACTAGTGCATTATTTGCATTCGCATTATATTCATTCATAATCATCATAACTTTTTCATTGAACGTTGTTGAGGTCGTTCTATTCATGTTACAAAGTTATAAGGTTGGATCCTTCCTTACTGTTGTACCACTGCACGATAAAAAATTTCACACATTGAGTTTCCCAACAATTTAGTCGACACAGGAAACAGGACAAAAGGGCAAGCAAAAAAAACTCATTTGACTGAGATATATTGAGTAGTGCACTGCCCTCATAATTTCTAAGCAGCATATCTGCAATCTTTACTTGCCATTCAATACGCAATGTGAAAATTTATGCTCTAGAATTGCCCAATACCAAATTGAAAAATGGTTTTCATGGAACATAAAAGTCATAAATCGGGGAGGAATATCGTAACATTACTCGGGTTTTACGGGGTTCACTCACACTGCAATTAACAAATTGTTATTTACAATCTCGTTGCTAAAGTAGCCGTTATCGGTAACATGCTTTTTGACAGTTATGGGAAGCCATTTTTTGAGGCTTAAAAATTATTTTCTGGAGCGTAGTTGGTAATAAGCGAAGACTGTTGCGACGATGACGACGATGGGTTTTGAAGAAGTATGCTTCTTTCACCAATAAATGAGCTTACCTTACAGGGCACTGAATGGGATAAATATTTTATAATTAGCCATATATAGAAAGAGGGTAATAATACAGGATATTCGACACATAATGCACAAGAAGACGATTTATAAAACTTGAATTGACATGTGAATAAAATTTGAATTTAGATATAATGCTTACTTTGCCATTAAGAACAACGATAAAGAACTGTATCCGTAATCCGCATATTATTATAGTTAGTGGTATCACCGCTGCAGGGATTTAAGTCATAATAAGTTTTAAGTAGCGAAATTATTTTATGCGCATAGTTAGATTTTCCCTCTGTCCTGCTATAGATTATGTGCTTGCTTGCGTATACAGCTAGCCAGGAAAAGGTCGTAAAGGCTGTCATGCCGACAAAGTCAAAAAACGAGTACATTTTTTCTCTGTTAAAAATGTCCTGATGGGGATATAAAATACCTATGATAGGAAAATCTCTGTTGCATTTTTCGTTTCATATTCTATTCTATTACATTCAAGTCTAGCAGTTAAGTCTAGCTAAATATCTTGAGTTAGAGTTAACCCAATACCTTTGTGATTCGGACCAGGTCTCAAAATTCCACCCTTCACCCGTCTTTCCTTAAGAAGAATTCAGAGTGAAACAAAAGCCGTCTTCTTGCAAAATCTGATAGTGTTACAACAGCTTACAACTAATGGCCGTCGTACTATAAAAACACTTCATTCGTAAATAAATAATGCTGATGCTCCGCGTCACAACTTCTCTATATGCGTGTTCTAATGTTTGTTTTTGGTGAATATATTTTTACTTATTTATTTATGCTGAAGTGGTCAGGATTTTAAGAATGGGTGAAATCCCCCACCTTTAGCATTAGACAGTTACAGTATTTAGGAAAACCATAAACATTAAATATTAATGGATGCAACGATCAAATGGTAAAACTACAAGTTTACGAGTTTATCTGTAGATCAAGAGTTCTAGCCCTGAGCCTCCTATTTAATAATGCAATCCACCTAGATACTTGTTCATATATACGCAACGACGATGCAGAGGATACATCCTTTATCCCATTAATCCCGTATCATTGCGCTGCCACCATCTACTAAAAGAGAGCCAAAGTTTAATGGATGTAAGCATACCGCACTACAAGAGCGTTTATGATATAATATTCTCATTGTTTACCTAACGTCTTGTCTTGTTTTCGGCAGTGTGATTTATTACCAAGCTGAAAGTATTTTTAGAAAAAGATGATTTAGTCGCGTTTGTCTGTCTGTCTTTATAAAAGTGCCCTAACGGCGTTGACCAAGTGTGCTCTTACTTACCATTAGAATGTCTCAAATTCTATAAATTTAAAATATAATCGGTCGTTTCCCACGACGAGGGCCAGGGTGGGACGTTACAAGCTTTTTGAAGAGAATATCTTGGATATATTCTAAGGGATCCAGTGGAACAAGAATATGTCCAAAGTAGAAGTACAAGTCTAAATGTCCCCCGAGAGAGCACGGGGATGAGCAATTATTTTACATATTGTTACGTCGTATTACATCGAGTGACCGCTCTTTCGATACTTTTTATTGAGCCTAAATTCATGATGCTCTTTCAGCTACATCGTTATCCCCGCATTTACAGCGGGTCTGGTGTACCTGAATTCATTCACGTAAAATATTGGCATTCTGCAGACAAAGAATTTATGATTGTTGTGGTATGCTCATTTCGCAGTTGTAGCTTATTTTTAAATTATGTTTTAAATCATCGATTGATTTGAATGTTGCCAGTTGATACGTACATGGGCATTGAGAGCTCTTGTGTAGCATTGAGAATTGATTGGTGGTTGATTTAGAACATTGTAGTGTAATATGTCGATCACGGTATAATATTAAGCAAAAAGGAGATGGACGACGAACTCAGGCATTACTCACTCTTTTTTGATTGACATAAATTGAAAAAAACAGTGCAGTTAACAGAACATGGCCTACACATACATACACACGAACGGACGGGGAATGGGAGACTGTTTTGTAAATTATACGCTTTGGTTTCATTTCTGATTGACACAACAAGTTGAACTAGATTTACATGTAGACTGCTAACAATAAAATGTGCGTCTTGTGCCTTTTTGAATCCAGTATGAATACGAAAAACATGGTAGGTATACCTGTCATATTAATCCAATATGGAATGTTACAACCGAATTTTCAGTTAAGGATGGCACTCAAATACAGAGCACAGAGCACAGTTTGTCTTTCCTTCTTATCTGATTTGAGTGTATCTCACGAATATTACAACAGGCAAATATTACAGGAACGGCATGCACGCAGCCTTCACGAGTAAAATAATACGTTATAAAATTGAACGAATGTTGATTTTGTTTTTTTATAATAAAATAATTTGGACTTCGTTAGATATTGATGCGTAATCTTCATTGCAAATAAGTCAAAGAAGAAAATAGTTTGCACGTGCAATTCAGCATGCAGGCATAGTGCACTCCTCGGTCAACCTGCAATGAGCAAATCTTGCAATTTAAAAAAAAACAAACAGGCCTGAATGAATGAAGTCAATTTAGGTAGATTCAAGGTATTTTAAATGTCATACTGTATCCGACAATAGCAATTACAGGATCGCGTGTTCTACATATACGTATCATGTACACGCAATAACGTGTATTTGAAACGAGGAAGCAATCGATTTCCCTCTAAACTCCTAAAAATATTTATTGAATTTTAATAGAAAATAAGAGAAAGGACAAACTATATGATAGACAATGCGTCGTACTTATTTTATTTCATATCCTCTTCATCCTGTAATATAATACGAATGCAGTTAATCCTGAGTAGTATTTATTAAGTGATGAAAGACGAATAACAGTTCGTCCGTCCGTCCGTCTGACGCCATACTCGCCATACTACTTTAACTTTAATGATCAACATTGTATAGCTAGTAGACACTAATCGTTGCACTAATTCTAAAGGGCGATAATAGTCAAAATATATCCGTATAATGACGGAACTTATCGGGGCTACAAATCTTGCGTGCAAGCACAACATATATTTTTCTGTATTGAATGAATGGAATGAATCCAATCGCTACTTGTGTGTAAATGCACATAAACGCTTTATTACTGTTGTCTTGTTATATTGTTGACGCTAACATTAGGACAAATCTAAGTGTGTGCAAATTTTCTGGGACAATAGTATCCACCAAACTCACGTTCTCCTGTATAGTGTGTCTCTCTTTCGCGTAAAAGCTATTTGATCACAATCGTCGAAGAAGGAACAAATTATTTCTCTGAATTGAAGAATTGAGCGGAGTAGATATCACAGAATCATCGTCATATTGTTTTGCTGCGCATATCCGTGCAATTTTCATCTCAATTGCAGTGATTTTGCGAGATAATCAACTTTTATCAACCTAAAATATTGACTGATATATTGTAAGTAGAAATTGTCTGCGTATATATCCATTATTATTATTATCATTCACCGCACAAAGTTGATCGTACCTTATGACATGACTGAGCTCTTCTACAGAAAACTGTCTTTCTAATACGCTATCATAATAATAATGTCGACTGATAAATGAGGTGCACTGGCGCACATAATCTTAAAATAATAAATATGATTGTGTTGTCCCAGTCATGCTTTGCTTTGATTAGGGGTTTATGTACCATGGAAGGAGGAGGCACCATCGGTTTCTACGCACTCGGACGGACGTTTTGATACCTGTGTGCTTGTATTCACCTGAGGTTTTAGCACCATAGACACGACACATCAGTCATGTTTTCGTTACTGTCGTCAGTTACAACTTCACCACAACTAAGCCACGACAATAGTTATCCAAAGTCCCATTCCCTTTCTCTCTCTCTCACACACAAACATTTTAACATAGAAATTTGTAATAAATACCTTTTTAAACAAAACAATAGTTTTGTTCTCTAAATTTAGTTTCTCATTTTTTGTATTTAATTTGTACTTTGCAAAAAAGGCAGAGTATCAGATGAACATCAAGTTCTACAAAGATGTTTGCATATATTTACAATGGAATGGATACACAAGAGCACCAACATCACCAAGAAACGCAAGGCAGTGTTCTAATTTTTTTAAAACTATTATTCCATTATTCAAATTAAATGACTGCCTTATAGGACGTACACAATACCTTGTAGTTTTATTGTCCGTAGTTACACAAACCAAACTGTAGATGTGTAAACGTATAAAAAATTGTGTTATTGTGAATAATATGTGTGATAAGTATGTACGTAAAACATAATGCATACCTTTTTGGATAGATACGCGCGTTTGCGTTTACAAAACGCATACCTATGCATATCTGTATCTCTCTCCTTTATGCAAGATCTGAGGGGGAATGATGGATATTGACTCAAAGTTTTCTTTTTTTTGAGGCCTCCTACCTATGTATGGCGTTTTTGAGGGATGGGAGATAAATTACCGCTTTCAGTTAGTTTAGTTAGACGATCTGCTTTTGTAAAAGGTATAATAATAACAGAAAAGAGAAGAAAGAAAGAAGAATAGGAGATAACCTAATGCACTTGAGTATATATGTACTTAAAGTGTTTAAATAGTCATACTTGTCGTTGTCGTCGTGTATAGCATAGCACTAGCACAATTCGCTCAACTCGACTTAATTTACAAAAAACATGTCATGTTGTTTGTGGCGTTTACCCAACCTCGTTTTTATCAGTTTTGTCTTCCATATTGTACCTTTGTACCAGTAGACATATTATAGTTTAAAAGTTAGTTTAGTGGTTTGTGCGACACGACGACGTTTGTGCATTATATATCAAAGAGAAGAAAACTGATATCTAGTGACACAATCGTCCTGACGATGAGGGAGGATGCAACCACACTACACATTATCGCTATTCCGTTCTTATCGTATTATGGTTTCTGTGTTCTGCAGTAAAAAATAGAATGCTCTTTCTTTGTTGCAGTTGTTGAAAGAATATTATTGTAGCATCTCTCTCCCCTTCTCTCTCTCTACTTATTCTCCCTCTCGCACAACTCTTTTCAGTAACGTAGAGAGACTTGGTAATTAAAATCCATTCAATTCTCTGTTTTCCTTGCATTTCTGTTTTCTGTGCAAGAACATTATTATCTTATTATGGGAAAAGGTTGTGTCGTATAAATTTTGTCTGCTGAAGCGAGCACGCTGAAATATAAAAAAAATGTGTAATTGGCTTGACTGTCAACCAGTTTGTGAGCGACGAGAACATGACTTTTTTATTATTCTATTTTGTGAGAAAATATAACATTTTTGTTGAATGCCTTGAATTAAAACAAAGAGAGAAAGAGAGAGAGAGAGAGAGGAAGAAAGAATTGAGTACAAACGTACGTACTACGAGGTGGACTGCAATTCTAAATGCGCTTCACAGCTAAAAGCACTCTATAACTTTTAACTACGTACATTGTCAGTATTTCTCCAAGCTGCCTTGTCTCCTCATTCCCATAAAGAAGTACATATCCTGTCTGAGCATGAAGTGAACTTTGTAATAAACCGTTGGCTACAACAGACTCCCGACCAATATCAGATCATACCTGGGCTCTCCCCGACTAAATGAGTTACCAATTTTTATTGTTATTCTCCTTTTCTCCTAGAAGAAACACAAAAAAACGTATGCACATCTATAAGTGGTTTCAAATGTCATAAAACAAATTACAAAAATACACATTTCCATAATCTTCTTTATACTTGTGCAGGCTTAGGCAATACGGCATATATGGTGGTGGTGAATGCTGAATGCATAAAAGAAATACTACCCCCACTGTGAAATGTACCACTAACTACTGTGCGGATACAAGCATGTAGGCATTTATTCGCTTCTATTATGTGACTGGGGTCTTCGCACAAAATGATAACAATTTCTTTAATAAATGTAACAAGTAAGACCAACCAGCTCGTATCATCAAGCATCAGACACCACCATGATATATGATATTAGTGCCTATTATGTGTCTGTTATTTGTTCTTGGCACATTCCATTTTCCTCCCAACCACCATAGCATCACTACACACACACCAAGCTACTATAACACCACACTCGTCGTCGTCATACGAACCTGACCTGAAGTTAACTATTTTGTGACTAGGACTTGTGGATCTAGGTTTTAATGTTCCCATGATAAAAATGCTCGGATTTTGCTCGACCTTTTGATTGCTACCACATGTACTGGTTGTATGACGATATTCCACTGTACTGGTTGCTCCGTCATCACCTATCATAGTCAAGCATATTGTAAACGATAAATTTTTAAACTACAGGCGTAGCAGCGCATAATGCGATAGATACACATAATGTTATTATCATCATCGTCAACATCATCACTGAGCTTATCTTAGGGTAGAGGGGACGGCAGCTAAGTTTCAGACAGGTAACGTACTTAAGTTAATGATAGTAAAAAAAACTACAGTGTGGCAGCGCAGCGGTTTGGTAGTATTTACATCTCAGTTGTTAAGAGTGCGTACTTTTCTTACTACCGTGTGTAATATATAGCAATCCTTCACTCTGTTCTGCTCATTGTTTATACGGAATTTTCATTGTCTTGCTTGTTTACCTACTTGTTTCTTGTTAAATCGCAAAGAAACAAGTGTGACGTGCAAAAACACCGCTGTTTTGACTATTTAAAGGAAAACTAAATTCTGATTTGACGGAAATGCCTGTAGCAAGAGAGAAATAACAATGAGCGTTTAAGGAAGCGTAATAATAACAATAATAATAATAATATGACTCTTCTGTCCTTTCCTAAGAAACAGCCTTCGTTTTTACTGTTGTTCAAGACAGTGGTTTGGTTAGTAAAGTTGCAAGTCTGGCGAGAGAGAGAGAGAGAGAGAGGTTGAGATGTAGTAATAAAAACCACTGTGCTGCTGTTTTCCCTGTGAAATGTTAACTACATTGCACTGCACGGCTGACATGGCAAAGCGGCATGCTTCTTCAACAACAACAATAATAGCAGGCGAGCAGAAATCGTTCTTTTATTATAGTATTATTATTATTATTATTATTATTATTATTATTATTATTATTATTATAAAATGCCCTTTTTCACAAGTATCAAATAGGGCATGCATGAGTAAATGTCAAAGCATGCACAACAACAGTAGTCGTTTTTTACTAGGTTGCCTGAATTAAAGCACAGGAAAAGAAACCGTATAGTTTTTGTACTCGTTTTGTCTTGACTTTTGATTATCAGCAGAGTGATCTTCATCGCATCGTCTTCGTAACCTTGAATCAGTCAGGCACCACTATCAAGTACCAAATATAATAGTAAAAGAACAAAGCGTGTTTCGTCTACGTTTCTTCTTTCTGTGCCTGCCGTGCAGACCGGGGAGATAGACAGAGAGATGAGAGGAAGATGAAACGCTATTCTGGATCAGGAACAAGACCAATAAAAATGTAAATATTGATGATGATGACGCGGACAGAGACAAACAGCAGGGAAATGCTATGTAGGGTTTTTTTCTCTTGCTTGCTACACCACCACCAACACGATCGACAGTCCACACATGAAAATGAGCCGAGTGAATTCCTTGAGTACGCACCTTTCCTTTCTCGTGCCTGTTTTTGTTCGCCAGAAAATGTGGTTTCTTGTCCATCTCCTCAACTTGCTGGCTCGCCGGTGTGTTGTAAAATACAGATGAGAATGTGGTCAAGTATGTATGGAGTATGGACTGTGCACTCGGCGAAATACGCATATTATTATAACAAGTTGATTGTTACTATGTACGCTTATAACGCATAATATTGCAGTTCACGTAATAAAGCGCATTTTACTTTGTTGAACACAATTATTGCTGGATGGAGCCAAGCCTGTTTCACTAAGGTGGAGTCAAGAGGGCTGTGTCTTCGTTCCAGTGAAATTCTGAATTATTAAGTTCACTTGGGAGTTTCTGTATATACATAGTGGAGAGAGAGAGAAGTGGACGACGTTGTAGTAAATAATACTACGAGCGCGTATTGCGTAGTATGCGTTGCCCTCGCTGTCTGCCTTTGAAAGTTTTTTTCCCCAGCCCGCATTCTTATGATGAAGAGTTAAAATCCGTGTAAACTACCTGAGCAGTCAGGCCAGACTTTTGAGAGAAATGGAATCTTGTGGCGCTGATATGTATATATATATATATATAGGGTAGTGGCGATCCTCTAAAATGTCTTTTTGTTTGATTCAATTCTTGTTAACGAAGTTAATGAATACGAGATACTGATTTTTGTTTCTCCCTTTTCTAAAAAGGAATTTGTACCCGAAGGGTGAACCTGGAGACTTCATTGTAGAGCACTAATTATAAGCATCGGGGAAGGTACTTTATGATAATAATGGAAATAAACGACTCTATTTTCAAACTTCATTCTGTATATAAGTATACCATTACTATATGAACTCTGTTTCGACAAAGAAACAAGTATATTTCATGGCTTTTTCAAGAACAAATGTACCTTCGAAAGTATGTATAATATTATGCTTGGACCTACCTGTCAGATCCTTTATAATTTTGGGAGAGTATGTACGCACGTTCGTAATCTCTGCGGTGGTGAGGGAACCACAGTGGGCCTACATTTTTTACTTCATTTCATACAACTGCTTAGATAATCTAAATGTTTTAAACGTATTACATTGTTATACAAATATTATGCATTCATCCATTTTCTTCATTCAGGCTCTTCTGGCACAATGCATTCATAATAATAATAAGTATAATATTATTGTACTTCCATTTACGACATCCCTCCCTACATTGCATTCGCCGAACACATGTTTACACACAATTCTTACTTAGCTGAGTTTTAAATTATGTAACTTGTTATTGGAATAAATGATTTTAGTCTGGAAAATTAAATGGTATGAACTAAAAGGGCAGATTAAAAACAATAAACAAGAATTAATAATAATAATAACGAAAATTATTTAAGTAAGACTCACATACGTAGACAAGTACAAGACATAGATAAAAAAAAACTCAGCAGTGAGGGGACATTTTAATTACTTAATTTAAGATTTTAGATGCAATATTTACATTTGCTTTACACTCTTTTCTTTAAATTTTAAAAATATGACTGGAACGTCACATTTATTGCATCAACCATTTTTTTAAAAATGGTTTCTACATGCTAAAGTAAACTATTCATTAAGTTTACGTATGATAAGATGATGATAACCCTAGTTTAAATGCTGGGTCTGGGTAGCGCTGTTCTATATGCTTGACTCCTGATCTTTAACCCACTGTCTGTCAGTTCAATTCAATAACTAGAAAGGAATATCTTTTTGATGATAATATGTATGTAATTATTACTGCTAAGGTAAACAAATGCACAAGCACAACTCTTTTGCTATGCTAATAATGTGCCAGTAAAAACTTATTCCTCCAAAAAATTATTCTTTTGTCAAAATCTTGAACTTTCGACTTTTCTACTCAATTTTGTTCCACAGTTCCATGCAATCAGAGCTGCTACTGGTATGTTGGTTGTCTGTAGTATTTAAACTGTGTGCTATCAGACCAACAGAAAGAAGTTATTTTAAAGCTGCCCTCCCTCTCTTTCAACCCTTTCTCTTATACGTGAGAACTGTTGTTGTTTTTTATAGAGGATGGTGCATTATTTAAAAAGTTATACAGAGATAGAGCGGTTTTTCATTGTTTCCTCTTATTTCTGTGTTACGTTGAAGCAGTCATACCGCTGTAGTCTTTTTAAGGTAAAATGTTTATGATAAAGTATCTGAATTTAAATACACATATTTTGAATTGAAGCAGTCAGTAGAGAACCAGCACAGAACAAGAATGTTACTTATGGCAAAGTAAAGACAGCCAACAATACCGACAAGACAAGTGTAGGTAGGCAATACACCTCTCTCTCTCTCTCTACACGACCATGTTAATTGGAATACCAATACTGATATCACACACGATCCCGACGCAAGGAGGACGCGATGACGAGAATAAAACATTTAAGATTTCTCTCATTGTTTAGATTAAGCGAACACACATAATACAAGTGTCTATAATTGTTTTTCTTTCTACCACTTCTGTTAGAAAAGAATTTAAAATTTCTACAGCTCAGCAGCGTCAGAAAATTACTAGTTTCATTGTCGCAATAAAATTTTAAGCATACAGTTCAGTCTCAGTGTAAACGATTTCACGAGAAGGCGTTGGTTGCGAAACTCCCAAATCATGAACATTATTTTTTAAACTCGTTAAATGAGTTCCCCGCAACGTAAACAAATTAGGGAGCTGGGCGAAACTACCCTTTCACACTGAAGAAACCAAGTACTTAGAAATATCTTGATGTTCTCTTACATTTGACTTGGCCATAAACTTTGAAGTATGAAGTGCAATATGTAATTGGAGAGCATTTCCATAACGTTCAACCGAAGCATGCCCTAGAAAATTGCATGTACATACTACGCAGTAAAACAACCATGAACTCATGCAGTTAGCCCATTATGCACCTCACACCTTCATGTTTTTGACTTTTGAATAGTCACAAAATATTGGGAACATCCCACAAAATGCTCTACATTTCATATTCCCATATTTACTAACTGCAGCTAAAAGAAGACTCAATGCCTAAGTGTTTACGCAAAATGTTAATAACAGCTTTCCTTTTTAATGAACGAAAATGCATGCACATTGGAAAATCCCGTCGCTGTACCAGCAAAAATTTTGTTATTGATATAATACTGATGCGTATTTACTGCCAAATAGCTGTTTACTGATTTCTAAGGGAGTACTACTACTATAAACGATAAACCCAACGAGGTTCTTGATTTATTAGTGGGAGCACAGTTACCTATTGAACTGCTCTGATTGTCTCTTGTCGCCGTCCGGCTGTCCAAACTTCTAAACCATAAAAGTTTTTCGAGTCCTGGTTTCAGAAGGGTACATATACTAGGATTACTTTTCAGTGGTTTGGTTACAACTCAGAGGGGAGCTTTTTGTCACTTGAGTCGTAATATGGCTTTTAATTTAAATATATATGAAAATTGTCAGCAACACATCTTAATGGGTGGAAAAACCCGGCCTCAATCACGTTAACTTTCTTTTGAAATGCTTACACTCTTCACACGTGTATCTATTAGAGATTTATCTGGGCAGACAAAACTTTCTCTCCTAGAATGTCCCCTGCTGATTTTATACCATATATCTCTCAACTAAATTAATTAAGTACGCTAGTTTTCATTTAAAAATTCTGGCAATCGTGTCAATTTATGCTTACAAAGACCTCTACATGATCTCTCTCACAGTTGCACCCGATAGCGTTAGAAACGAGGGAGCATGTTAATTTTTCATGGATCAAATTTTCCACGCAGATGCCTTTTCAGAACTCATGTGGGTAATGGTTAAGTACATCGCGATCGACCCGGATTGATCGATACCTGCAGTTCAAAATATGTGTCAAAGTTTGTCACATGATTCGAATACGATTTATTACATTCAAACGGTGTTTTCCTCAATCGACACATACTGATGGGTACTTGATAGTATATTTACACAAGAGCGCTACCTGTTTTCGTTTACAATGAAGTATTTTATTTATGCCTTTTAAATAATAAAAGAGGCGCATTGCACCACTGAGGTTAGACAACACCTTGTTAGTTTTTTTTTATAAATGGCAAGTTTGGTAAATGGTTGATATATTTTACAAGCATCGTGCGTAAACTGTCTAATAGGAAGAAAGCAACTAATCATTACCTTAACCTTAATACGCGCTCTGGCTGGTTGCAAGATTGTTTGTTGTTGAGAAGGATGATAATATTGTGTTTGTACATACAATACGTATATAGGGAGATGCTCAAAGATTCTACTAGCTGCAATTTATGCCTGCCGCTTTACCATTCGTACAAAATATGCATGAAAATATGTTGCCTTTTACGCCACATCAAGCACGAATTTCATGTAGTTGAGGCGATAAAGGAGATATTAGCCTAGCTCACTGGGCAGCTAGCAGTAATACAGCCAAGGCAAGCATTTCATATTCACACTTTTTGGCATTGACAAGACAAGACCAATTTAAATATAATGTGGACCTGGACTACTTATCAGCCCTAGGCTCTCACTATATGGTAGTATATTTTTTATTCGTCGTGGTATGATTTCTACAAACAGGGCATTTTGCATCCCCAATAAACATAAAGGAGTGAATGACACCAACCAATTACGAACCTTGGTGATTTTGAGTTCTTTATTGTTCCTTGAGACCGTTTATGGACAAGTTTCGCGCCTGCTTTTCACTCCTTCCATGATTAAAATATTCATGTAGCATTTTAAATTTGAAATAAAAAAGATTGCCCCATTACTTCTCTTCCCCGCTTATATACATACATAGTATATGTATTTATATTTGTTCGTCTTGATAATGATCAATGTCGTGAATTGCCCGTGAACACTAAAAAGATAGGTTGATAGAGATGGAAGTTTACACATATGTTTGTCTCACAGCTAGTCAGTTGCCAAATATACAAAGGTAGGAATATATGGTGATGTGTGCACTTTGTAAAAAGCGGAAAGAAAACATGTTCATTCAAACTAATTTTACAAGCTTTCAATTCACTTGAAGAATTCATCGTTTATTTTTATAACCAGACTTTAGATTACTTACGTTCACCTAGCGATCCTCAATGCTCTTTCAAAAGAGCAAACTACCAACAACGAAATGCATACATTTCTATTTAGATGTCAGATAAAAGTACAAGTTGCCTGCCACAGTGTTCAACCTGTGTTTCCACTACATTACGGCACACTTCCCAATCCCAGTTCCCATTTCTGACTTTCAGAAAATATGTGTGTAAAAACATTTTCCCAATAGCCACTCTAGGGATTTTTTTCTCTTTCAGTTAATTAACAAGAATAATGTTCCTCAGCCTCAGACAATCGCCTACATAATATAATCTATAATATGAGTATGCGTTCCTTAAATTTCCAGTTAAAAGAATTTTTTGTTCAATTTTTGGTAATGGTGATCTACTTACATACGTGCTGACGAATAAGTGGTTTCCTTAACACGACAGTAGCAACACTTGGTTTACGCAGTCATTTTATGTAAGCGCATGAACAACAAAATCATATATTCTTTGTTTGTATTCAATTCCAGGGTCAAAAAGCAAAAAAGTGGTGATCCGCTGAAAGAACGGTGATGCTGGAAGCAACGACTGTACTGCTGGCTCAACAAAAAGTACCCTATGATTCGATGTTAAGGTTGGATTGAATAACAAAAAGCCTGAAGATGTGGTCCATAGTAAACAGCATGAAATTGCTGAGGAAGCCGTCAAAGAGGTGAGAAATTTGAACTGTTGGTGCATTTAACTCTTAAAAGTCAATTTACCACAAAAAAGAACAAGCGTACCACCGTGCCATCGTCGATATAAGAAGTGGATGCAACCCGAAACCATCCGTATGCTTTGCCATTGCCATGACGAGTTGACGGTGAACGTTAGTTGCTTGCTAGTTTATGGATGCTAGAAAAGAATTAAAAGAAAAATATTTTTAAGACAAAAGGAGTACGTTTCATTATCTCACTGCGCAATGCATTTTTTTCAGAGTAACGAAGAAGTTTATTACCTATGTTGATGCATTATACAAAATCTAATCTGCTTGGACAGGATGTACATTTATTTTATATATTTTATGCGCTTGAATTCTCTTCGAAGCATCGATTAGCAACCAGTTAACATGCACAAGACGCCTTCGTTCTTTATATGTATTTTATTTCTTATGTGGATATGCGACAACAAATGATAATGAAATCAAATAAATCTTTTTATTATGGGCGTCTGTCGGGTTGGTAACACAGAAATTAATTCTGGCCATATTTTAAGGTTTTCTTTAATTATCAAAACTGCAGATAAAACAAAAGCAAAGACCAAAAATTGTTTAGTATCCAAATTATATTTTAAATAAAAATACAACAGTAAAACAATAATCCCTTGCTGTGAGATTGACACTTAAAACTTTAAGACTAAGTTTTAAATTTCTACTAATTATGAAAACATTCTAATTAGTAGATAAAAAACAGCACCTACTTTTATTACTGAACAGTACGGGGCCGTTTGAAAGCAAGAAAACTGTCTCGTTTCTGTTTTAAGCACACAGGAAGCCATGACACCAATCGACCAGCAATACAATATAATATGATGATGATTATGATGACTCGCCATGGCGTGAGAAGAAAATGCACGGTATAGTACGTGACACAGCAAAACAAGGCAAACGGCATCCCATGCTATCCTCTTCGTGTGTACATGCGTACTACTTGCACTTGCAACATCCTTGTTATAGTAGTTCTTCAATGAGTTTAGAGATGGCGACCGCGCCGCTATTTTGAATTATCAATGGCCATTATTATATGAGTTTGAGTGAACAACAAACCATTTTCATTTATGAAAGTTGTTAGTTGGTTGAACTGACTTGACTTACTGACAGCGTATTACACATTACACGATGTAGGTGAGTGTGCGTCAGTCAAATTATGAAGAGGTACATGGTCATAGTCATGATCTCGTGTCAGAAAAAATGCCGATATTGTCTAGCGTGCTATTACTCTTTTGTCTTTTGCAATTTCGAAATTATTTAAAAATTTGAAGATGTGTGTTTGTTACTATTTTATTGCAACTCAGGTAAGGCGTAGCCTTAGTGTCGTTAAAGATCCCAAAATGGTGGACTACTGTAATCTACGAAAACCGTCATGTCGCAAGTTTCGTGCTTTGAACGCTATGAGACTACATGACCAATGTACATCTTAATATTATCTTTGTGACTTTATAGTATGTTGGCCTGAAATGACACTACATGAATAAGGTTAACGTGAGAGTTTTAATGCCATGGCTATTAAAAATTACTTTCTCTTCACTATCCTAATTCTACGCCTATTACAACGCCTATTAAAATATCCCGAGAACAAATCCCGCCTTGGAAAGTTGGGTACTATGATTTATTGCCCATATTTTTTTTATTACAGGAGAGCTCCACAAGTTTTAATTGTACTTGTCAATACGTTAAAAGAAATCAGGACTGTTGTAATTTTTGAACAAGTGGAAACGCTAAATGGCACTTTTGGTGATAATCCATTCCTTTTCACACTTCCGCCTAATGTTCCACTCATCGCACATTTTCTTTTTTCACCTACTTGTCACTCCGTTCCGCATATCGTACAAGACATGCATCTAGTGCTTCATTCAACCATTTTAATTGTCATTGTAACCATTCCAAACTTGTAACAAGTCTCTTCCCTTTCAGTTTATCAAACATTAGATTTTTTAGTTCTTTAATTGATTTTCTCATGAAGAATTCCTATCTTTTCAGCGTTGTCGTTAATCAGATTGCTTTTATTGCTGTAAGCAGCAATTTGAAATTTAGATAATTATGATTAAACATGAAATTACACATCTGTCATTCTCTTGCGTTACCACCACAGTCCACCCGCCGTCCACGCCTGTCTCAAAACTTTCAAATTCTGTACCGCCAGTTAGCACATCCGCATTTAACTGCAATTTCAATTTGCAACGTTAATAAAAGATGCTAGAAACCGTTAGATTTAATAGCCTGTTAAACATGGCTCTACCTGCATGTGCACTATAAAAATAGAACCTTTTTAGTCGTAACAGGCTGTGCTTTTAATTGTTAGAATTATTTATAGGTCATTCTCAATAAATTAAGGGTACAATGGCACTACATTTCAAGAAAATTTAAATAGTTTTTTTTTCATGTCATGCCACTTTGCTTAAAGCGCTCATGGGACTGTTATGCGTATTTGTAAAAAAAAGACAAGTGAAAAAGCAAATCAAAAGTTTCAGAAAATTGTGATTTTCTATAATACAATATAATTACAATTTGTTACCATGGCAACACATCGTTTTTGCCTTTAGAAGTACTGGTTTTCTTTTTTATCAAGTACTCACATTCGTAACAGCTGCAATTTATATAAAAAAGGAATGAGTTTCTTTTTCTTCTGTTCAGCTGACAAAAAGTACAACAATGATTATATGTAGAAGGAGATAATACGAGACTTCTGTTAGCTAGAATAAATAAATCCGTTTAATGTAGAATTAATTTAACGTTGTTATTATTATTTGATTAGGCGCATTTAATGCCATTGCTTAGACTCATTGTCTTTTTTATCATCAGAGTCGTGTAAATGACGCCCCGTTTAAATGAGATATTATGCCATCATTTACCATAAATAGATTAGACTTGTCTCAATTTTAACTGGCAGTGAATAATGAGTGCATAGAACTCACCCACATGCACTGCACACATACGCACACGAACGCTTTAACGGCAACACCATACATTACATCTCCTCAACGGCTCCTTAATACCCAATAAATAACTACATTTGCATACGTCATCATCACCATTGCGACGACGATGGCATGCAAATGCAAAGCTACGACTTTTATCCAACGTGTATGGTGTGATGGCATGACATGGCAGATCGTTTATTCGGGTATTACTTATATAGTCGGTATACTGCGCGACGACGACCGAATAAAATGCTTCCGCATTTCCTACCTCCTTGAACGATTAATTTGTTGGCAATAATGCCTAAAAACATCTAAGCAGCAGCAGCGCTCACAAAACGGACTCAGAAAAAAGAGGCGATTAAAATTATAATCTGTGGTGCTCATCATCATCATTTTGCGATGACACTGTTAAATATGCCTTTCAAGCTAATAGAGCTGCACTTTAGGCACAATAGACCTGCACTTCGGTATTCATTATGAATTATTTTGCATAACTAAATGGAATGGTAACAGGGGTTTATATTGTTGTAGGTACACACATTTACGTGCTTCGTATCACAACGTAGGTGTTTTGGCACCTTTTATTATGCTAAATTATATAATCACTATTTCATGGTGTATGCCTATGATGATAATAATAATAATGTGCATAAAACGAAGGTACGTTAAACGTACGAAGTTGCACGAAACAAGATGCCGTGTGTGTATGCGGTGTCTATATACGCTGTTTGCCGTGGATGTAGGTGGCCAGGTGAACCTGTGCAGTTCCTACTTTTTCAGCACACCAAATTTGTAGAGAATCCCCTCTCTGCACACCTAATATCATCTCTAACTGAACAAAGCAGTAGTAATAGTAGTGGTGGTGTCTGCAACAGCAAGATCATTTGATCAATCCATTGGCTAACTTGAATCCTGTACCGGTATGCGGTATAGCCTCAATCGAAGCATCAGCACGAGCACACAGGGATGGATCATGCTCATCCTGACTGACCAAAAAGAAGCCGTGTTCCTTCATTTTTTTCAGCTTGAAATGTTGCCACAATTATTTTACAAAAGCAAGTCTGTCTTGCCGCCGCTGGCTTGCATTTTTATCAGTATTTTATGTGGCAGCAAGAACGTTGAGAGTCAGTCAGAGTCAATACCAAAATGCTTACATGAATACACACGGTTCACTACCTATTTACCAATCTATCGCGTATCGCTTTTGTTAAGACACATTTTCCAACAACTGCTATAGCACAAGTAGGTAGTTTCATTCCACTTTGTGTTTGCCAATATTTTTAGCTACAGTGAGCCAACCCACATTTACCTTCTTACAATCTGGCTTTGTGCTTTCTTGAACCGAATAAAAAGTCTAGGTATTAGAAAAGTAACGAAAAAAATGACAAAAATACCTTGGCATGTATGGTCAAAATCTTTTTTCTTACCCAACCTTTTGATGAATTATGAGTTTTCGTATTAGCCATGAATTGTAAGGAAAAATTGCGTAGCATTTATCTGTCAAAATTATGATAGCTGTCCGTCACAGATTTGGGTAAAATTCCTGTCAAGTGCCTAGATTTCCAATACTTTTGTGTGTACGTACACGTACATTTATAATTTGACACTTATCGGCGTAGTGACTAGTGGCATGTAGTCAACAACTAATAATTTCGTGCAAAGCAGACGTTAGATAAGATCCCAATTCCCAATACTTGCATGTTATTATTATTATTATTGCCTGTTGTGTATGTAAATGCAAATGCAGATGTCTGCATGTCTGTGCATATGAATACACATGTAATATCTAGCGCGTATATACGATAATGACTGTTACTACATTAGATTGAGTTGGGCTTGAGCCAAAGAATATGCTTCCATTGTTGAGAAAGCATCAAGGTGAGCATTAAACGACTCTGTGAATTTTTTAAGGAAGAAATTAAGCAACCACCTTGCTTTTGACGATGAAGACTCTTTCAAGCAACCACCTTGCTTTTTTGATGATGATGATCATGATGATGAAGACTCACTTCATTTACCTGTTTATTTATACGATAAACATAATGTTATTGTATTTAAGTAGGGTGAATGCAGAAACCACACGATGGTGGTGGTGATCAGATCACTCTTCTTCGCCGAAAAATTGTTCTACCAGCAGCGTACCCACGTACGCTTGCACGTATTTTGTATCTATGCCAGCCAACAATTCACACATAGAGCGCCTTTTAGTGAGTGGCAACGGCAAGAAAGAGGGAGAGATAATCTTCCACTAACAATTTCTTAGTGTACGCGTACGTGTGCTTTGCCGTGCAACATTTAGTTAGCGAAAGAGAGAGAGAGATAGCTGAGTAAATCCTTTTTTGTAGGTGTGCTTCCCAAAAATGAAGTAAGGACCTGCTTAGCACATATTATTATTATTATTATTTTAAAATATCGTATCATCAGTGGTATTATAACGTGAACGTTTTCAGTTATGACGATTGTTATAAATATAAAAGTGTTATATGTGCCCATATAGTTTTTACGGCGCATCAGCAGCAGCGCAGCGCGTACACACACAAACACACACGATACAATATTATATTGCATCCTATTTATTTTGTTTATTCGAGCTATTAATGTAAACCTACATTAAACGTCCATTTATTAGCATTTCACATTATTACTCTGAGGTTCTCAATCCCCATCCCGTACAATTTTTTTTTCATACATGTTGTTTTGTCTCAAGAATATGCTGAAACAGAGGCGAGTCTCATTGTCTGTATTTTCAGTCACAACGCAACGCAATAATTTGAGAAGTAGAGAGAATCCCTCTCAATTTGTGGCATTACTATATACGGATTTTTTTATATTATATGCATACATAATAGTAATTGAAATAATAATAATCAAACGTATGTACGAGGGGCTAACCAAATAGTAATTGAAATAATAATAATCAAACGTATGTATACACATATGCTAAAGTTTAAGACTACGGCCTCACAACAACGTAATATAGCACTGCTGACAAGTGGTCGTGTTTAGTTGGTGGCTGCTGTTGTACCATAATGTTATGGTACATTACAATATTTAGTGCTCGTTGTTCTTCATTGCTCCTAATCTTATTGCGGAAAAATAGCAAGTGGTAGTAGTAGTGATATTACAACAGTGAAGCGGTACGCATACTCTCCGAGATTGAGATAATATCATTTTAGCGATGATACATAAGTACGAAAATTCTCTTTTGCTCCTTAGTAGGACTCAAGGAGAGTGAGACAGCTCGATGTTTTCAAGTAAAAATTTTGTTTGCCGTGGTGGAGGTTCTCTGTTAGCTTTATCGGCTACACACGACAACAATACAGTATTCACCTTTATCATACACTAACAATGACGTAACAATGTGTTTGCGTGGCATATGGGTGCTGTCTTTCTCGGTGTGTGGATCTTACGTACAGTGAAAGCAGTGTGTGCAACAGCAACGTCAGCAGAAAGAAATAGAATACAAAAAAAACGGTGCAAAAAGTATTTGTGCATTTCCCTCTTCATCAGATTGTTTTGTCGGTAAATGATTTCAAATCCAAAAATTGAACAATCGTGCCATTGGACATGTGAGGAGGACTACAGTTTTTAGTAGGCTACAACATCAATTCACCCAGTGCCAATAGTCAAGCACCCTGTAAACACTATAATAAGTACACATTTTATCTTTTTTTGGTAACTTAGGACACAAATGCATAGCAAGTGGCAAGCAATAATCAGACATGTTGTTTTCATTCAACTTAAACGTAGCGTGAATACTGTGTCAATTATTTGTTCTCGGTACAGTAATTTGTATTAGTGTGTGACCTGACTTGATCAGTTGTTTGTATTTTTAAGAAATAGTGGTGAGCTGTGTTAGATATTCACCCGACTAGACTCTAGCGGTGTGTAGCGAACAACGTCTCCAGGTAAATTTTTTCATATATTCCTGAGAATATTCTTCTATTATTCTGAAGTATATTCTTGGAAAGTGTAGAGCTCCTTAACACTACACCCCTCTGGTGACTAGGTTGATTAGGTTACGGTGACTTCTATTCATGAAAATAAACAAAGGAGAGAAAGTAATACATCAATAGTGTGAATGTGAAACTGGTACGTTGTAAATGTATGACCAATTTCAGAAATGCTTTTAGTGTAATCATAGCTCATTAAGTGGATAGTGGATTGCACACTACGCTTACCACAAGTTTCTATAGATGCGCACTTTATTTACTGAGCGTCCCTGCTATGTCTTTGTTGTAAAAAAGGATTTAATTTTAGCAATACCGAAAGTTTTTTTCATCTAACCATCCGATTGAAATGCCTATAGGCTGTATATTACATACACTAGTGCAGTATGCCGACTATACTGACCGCTTCACAGCAGAGAAAATGGCACTGAAAACATCCCTTTTATTGAAAATGTGCCTCTTATTTGCTTTGGTGAATACGTACGTCGTAGGGCCGATAACAATAACTAAATCTCACTGCAAAATACTACAAAAGTGTAATCCCTATTTAGCAATTATCGAGGAACATTCCGCAATTTTGTTGTTATTTTAAAGACTCCGTCAACACTGTTAAATTTCTACTGTATCTGAGCGAGTCTTACTTGATTTACTACTATTATCATTTATTAACTAGAATTTAGGAACACTACTAAACAGAGATAACACTATGCTATTTTTGGGTCAAGATTGTAAACAGCATTTCATTAAACCAAAAAACATACACTGAAAAATTCCCCTTCACAGATACTTTGATAAACTGAATTACTGATCCATTAGCATCAAACAAATATCTAATCGGCGTCTCCTTTATTTGTGTAGTTAGTGTCGCAAAAACAACAAACGAACAACGCTACTCCCTGTAATAAAATGAAGGCAAATTATTTGGCCATGTCATTGTGAATAGACGTGACAAGATACTGCTAGATTCAACAGGTAGTTTTTCTTCTCACTTTCTTACGGCATTTTTTGTATCTCAATTTCAATAGCATGTTTCACTTATTCTTTACCGAATTAAGTTCCCAGTTCCCAATTTAGCAAAGTCAAAAGTATTGAAAAGCATTTTTGTCGAAACTCGAAGCCTTCGTGGGTCTTTTAGACAATTCAGTTAGACCGGCAGGCCTATTGTTTTCAACTCGATTATCACTAATGAAAATATTTGAACAGAACCATATTACGGGACATTAATATAACCTTCAATAAAACCTTTGTAGTAATGTCAGTTGAAGTGCATGGTAATGAGCGTAATGTCAAGAAGGAAAACAGGATATTTATTTAATTAGGAGTGTTGGATAAAAAGAACATTACTGTTGAAAGTATTTACAAGAAATTACAAGTCAGCTAATAGTCAGCTTAGAAGTGAATTATGTTTTTACTCATTGGGAATACAACAACATGGCGGGCATCGTAAAAATGCAATAGTGAAGTTACATGTATGCATTATAATATACCTATGTGCATTTTCTACGCTTGTCAAATGTTTGTCGGGCAAAGCGCATTAAAATTAAAACAATGAATATTCCGTCATTACATTCTTAGAAAATTCACTTCAGTAGCAAAGTAAAGATACCCACGTTCATGCCCAGGGATCCCAATGTCTTCTACAATAGTAATTGCAAAATTATAGCCCCAGCTTTGAGTTTCAAAAATAGTTTCAATATTTCCACGTTAGCTGTTTGTATGTTTTCCACTTTCATTATTATATAGCTATAAAATTTTAACACAATTATGTTAGGGAGATTTTATACTTTTCACAATGTGCCGTGAGACTCGTGGCTTTTATCATTTCATGTATCAGTAACACACTTGACGCGTTCCTTCTCTCTATAATATATATTCTACCTTCTCGTGCGTGAGTGCACATTTATGAATAAAACGGTTTTCTTCGCAGTCATAGTAACTAATTAATAAGAAGTAAAGCGCATACTAAGTAGCAAAACTCCTTTCATAAGATGATCGCAGTAGCAGTAGGTCGCGTTAAAGGACTGTCATGACTAGTATAATTATTGTAAGTTTCCTATAAAATACGCCCCATCCGCTGACGCAAAGCTTCGAGTGCTACGCTTTTAGTGCGACAGTAAGCTTTTTAGAGGTATCTGGTCAACCAAAGTAACTTGTTATTGTTGCATTTCATAATTTTTTGCAAATGATGCATTTAAAAAGATTTACCAAATTTATCTTCATATAGTACTGCACTGCACTCACAGTGTGAGTGTTGTGAAATATGGTGAATTGTTGCTTTCCATGCTCAATACTTGTGTTGTTATAGTAGTAGTGGTAGTAAGTAAGTTAGTAAGCAGGTAAATTTCTGTCTAAGTAAATGAGATAAGAAATCATAAACTTAGCAAACACGCCATCCTATGCTCTTTAAACTTGCTGACTGAAAGTATGATAAATGTGTTCTAATCTCACTATTAAACAATGACGAGTACAGTGGAGGTGGTGGCAATAGAAGTCTACTCGCTCGAAAGAACTTTATTTTTATGATTGACGTAGTCAACTTTGCATGAAAGCAATAACAATAAATTCGCGTATTATTATTATTGTGATGGATGTGAAGTATTTATAATTACATGCATAAATAAAATATTTCCTTAATAGATATCATAATAATGTTGAGGTTAAAATGCACAAAATAAATACACACAAATATGCACAAAAATTAAAGGGAAGAGGGAATGAATGGTAGACAGAAGTATGAACGAAGGTAAGCGAGAGGGCACCAAACAATTACGGGCAGCCCACTGCAAGGTGCAACTGCGTAAGTGGAGTGAAATACTGAAGTTGTTGTTGATGATGATGATGATGATGCCGATCATATAGCGAGAATAGAAATGCTTAGCCATTGTTTACTTTGCTCACATGTACAGTTAACAATTTTTTTAACCATCAAATAAATACTTCTGATGATGATAAAGAGTGGACGAAAAGGAGCACCTCATCAAACCGTAGGAGTGAACACCTTACGAACATGCTCACCACGGTATTTTTGCATTTTGCAATATGTAAAAATGTTCGTGAGATGAAAAGTTTAAAGGTCTGTGTTGTGTGCTAGAGACACCAGAGACATGAATCTTATGCAGTCAAGTGAAATAGGCAACAAATTTACAAACAACCGATTATTCATGCATCTTTATTGCGGTACGGATTTTATTGTAATTTGTTGACAGGGCTCGCTGCTGCACATTGCATTGTAGCTTTCTGTATTCGAATAAATGAGAGTAGATAAAAAGAGTATCTGTGTCAAGGGAGGATGTCATTCAAAAGTTCACCAGTTGTAAAATTCTTTAACAAGTGACACTATAAGTTTAATCGTTTTTATCGTATCCAGTAGGAATACCAAAAATCTACACAAAACACAAGTCTTAAAGTCTCAAGTCCACAACAAGAGGTCTGCATAAAAACTTAAACTTACAGATAAATTATACCTATGCATGTCATACACTAGCAGATAAATATCTATACATGTATTTTTTTTATTTGAAAGTTGAACAAATGCAAAACGTTAAAATATTTATTATTTTGACTGACCATGCATAACCACACGTTGTAGTATGTAACCATAACAGCATGAATATAATGATGTGTGTGCAAAAAACAGAGGGGAAATGTTTATTAAAATATAAAGGATTTAACCTGGTTCCATTAACAAACTTACTATTTGTGTAAATGTGGAATAAACTTTTTTTCCTGTAAAATGTTTAACTTTATTTTTTGTCGCCATTACAGGGGCGAAGGGGACATTGAGCGTAACAAAGGAAGCACAGTTTCGTTAAGGGATCACTCCAAGGAAACTGGCATTGCTCACCTGGACTCAGATGCTCAAGTAAATCTGGATCCGTCGTGCTCAACAGTAGGCAATGTTTGTGGTAACGTAACAATAAATGGAAACATTGCAGCAAAATCCGCAACGTTCGGAGCAACAAGTGGCTTGGGCAGTAGCAGTGCCCTGAATACTGGAACCAAAACCAAAGTAGAAAGAAGAGAATCTGCTCGACTGGCAAGTAGTGCAACAAAGTTTCTACGTAGCTTAAGAAATCACAGTGGCGGTGGAAAACTGGCGGCATCTTCGGTGATAGCGGCTGATGATAAACACCCAATTAATGTGATTGCTCTCAAAGAACTGGATATTGAAGCACACAGTCTAAATCCTGGTGCCGCGTCCAATTTAAGCGGAACCGGGGTTTCGGGCTCGTCTGGCTCACGTGCTGGGGCCGGAGTGCCTGGGAAATTGCCTGAGCGGAGTCAAAGTTTTAACGAAAAGCGACTTTTGGTTGTTACACACAACACGTCAAGTGAAAATAGTGGTGGTGTGAGTGGCGCTACGGGGAATTCGAGTCAAGTAAAAGTGAAACACTCCAGAGCTCAAAGTTTTGTATGCAATAACAGTAGCACCAGAAATAAGAGTGGATATAGTATCTATTTAAATCACCATCATCAGTTTCAGAGCTCTCAGCAAAATCAGGCGAACCTGGTCAAACAGCAGCTACTTTTTGATCAGACCAAACACCCGAGCGGTACTTCCACAGGTGGTAGTGATGCCAGTAGGAATACGCAACAGCTTCATCAACACAATTCATCTACAAAATCATCTAACGCTACAAGTAGCGTTAATAAGTTAGAAGAAGCAACTGCAAAGGGCCAAGAACCCACTCTTGTATCGTCTTCCTTGCGTCCACTGAATATTAAATCATGTGAAACTATTTATGAGAATTTAGAAGTGATTTTGGAAGAGAAACAGAACAAGGAACTGTTGAAAAATAAAGCTAATAATATTCCGTGCAATCAAGACTCATTTAAAGGTGGCGACATTAGTAAATCAAACGTACCTGCGTCCTCGAAATGTATTTCAACTGGAAAATCCGGAGACCTCCAGTATGAACGTTCTACTAGCCCTGCAGAAACGGACAGAAATCCGACGGAAGTAGTAAGCGGTAGTAGTTCAAAAGCGGGGTCCTCCTCTTCAGAAAGTTTGAACGCCAACATGAGAATATCTGGTAAAGACCGGACGTGCCAAATCACCAGAAAGTACAATAAAGATTCTGGTTATGAGACCAGTTGCTCCGACTACTCCAACATCGCATTGCCCAAGTCGTCGTCAGTGGACAGCATTATTAGTTCCAGGATGACCATGGACAAGCTATACCATGGAAACCCTGGCGACCAGACCTCTGGGACAACGGATTCAAGATCAAATAGAATCTTGAATACTTCCCTTTATGAAGAGATCAATGTGTCATCCGTCCCTGACGACGGACAGAGCCATCCAAAACAGCATAATGGGCTTGTCATTGGAAGTGGTGGTAGAAAACTCCGACGGAGCATCTCCGAGGTGCCATCAGAGAGAAACACTAATTTAGCAAAACTCCAAACCAAAGTTGGAGACTCAACTGCCAGAGCCATGTACACAATTGCCAACGGGTAAGTCCGTTATGAAATCAACATTAATCTGCTTCACCTACGTTTTCTGTGTGCATAAAAAGTAATATAACAACTCGCACGATTTCTTGCAGTATTTTCATAATGTAATAATAATATTAATAATAGACGACGTCCTTTTGTTGAAAGTCGTGAATCATAGGATATAAATGAAAAATGCTAAAAAAAATGATTGCATACAGAAATTGTTCTTCGTTCATTGGTAAGAAATTTATAGTACAATTTGTATATAATTTTAACATTTTGCATCAAACGTCAGTCGTCACTCGTCAGCTAAATTGCTGAGGACCGACGGTAAGGATGCGCACATTCACATTCACTGACGTCTACCGTCCAAGTGGTGAACCAAGAAACCAACTTGCCTTCTCTCGAAGAAACGATACCTGCAGTTACCTGGCGTTCGGTACCTGACTTCATAGATGGACGCTCTAGTAGACTTGCTCAGACGCTACTGAGGTTGCCGCTGTCTTTGTCTTTCTTGTCTAGCAAATTCGTGCCCAACTGCTGGTTTGAGATGCTGCCGATAAAGAGTAGACAAGAAAGAATGGTTTAAGTATTCATTCACTTTATATGCCTTGAGGGCTTAAAAATTTAAATGCATTTATGCATTTAAATCTTATTGCTTCTTTGAGCTAAGCCAGTTTTTGTATGTGTACAGAGGTATGCATGATGTTGGGTCCTCCAGCCTACCCTTTTGTCGTTTACTCACTTGATAAACCGAGAGAAAAAAAACGTTTTTTTAAAGTTTAAAATTTATCTGTGTTCATTTCACTTTATGTTCATGCATACATAAGCATAATATATTTACGATGCATTTTCTCTGGTCGTTGTAAGCCGTAATAATAATAGTAATTGTGAAACACTGATTTGACTTGAGAAAAGGTAGACAGGAGGAGTAGAAAGAAAAGGTGGTTATAAAATCTTTACCAGAAAGGACGAACGATTTGTAAGTAAATCCAAACCAAAGTGAGCCTGTGGCTTTATGTAGGGTCGAGTTTCTTCGGATTCATCAGCTAAACAAGCCCAAGGCGAAAATGTTTGTTGATCTGTTAGTAAAGCTTTAAAAAAGCTCCTACTGATGATGCTCCCGATGACGACGTTGATAGGGAGAAAAACACAAGGGAAAAATTGAAAACAGAAAGACTATTGGCCTTGTAAAATCCCGTGTCTGCGTGCATGAATATAATCACACTGTAATAAAAAAGCAAGCACCTTAAAAACTCATGAAGTGCTGACTTTATCCCCGTGAAGGGTATGAATAGAGTATTTATTTGTGGCTAGGGAGAAAACGAAGGTACATATTAAAAGTTTCCTACACGTACAAACAGGGACGTACATGTTCATCTTCCTTCTTCCTTTTGGAAAAAAGGGAAGAGTCGATCTTCGGATTTTTAAGTGTAAAAAGTCTGTAGACATGTACAGCTAAAACGAGCTATTATGATATGAAAAAGGTGAAACGCGTTAGAGTGTGTACCGAGAGCATATTATAATCCAAAGCAACTCAAAACGTCTTCGATGACGACGTCCTTGTCTCAGGCCTCTTGCTCTTTCTTAACCTTTTTTCCAAAGCGAGCGAGGAAGAGAGGAGAGAGTCATGTAGTAATTTTTCGACTATCGACTTTCCAGTGTTAGATTATTTGTTCTGGAGTTTTTACTTATAGTTTGTTACGAATGTGGCGTTGGCGTATACTGGCTGCATGCATAATACACGATTTGGTTGTAGTAACACAAAAATAAATAGACCCCATAAATGTGTAAACGTTACGATGAATAAAATCTGGGATGACTAACAAAATTCAAGATAATCATTATTTTGTTTTTCCCACGCAGTATATTGCTCGCCATCTCCAAATTCCATATAAAGGGTCGCAGATGCCCAATATATTACTAGCAACTCCGTCAATCCTCTTAGCAACTTTATGTAAACAAAGCGCACCAGCATACATCACTGAGGTTTTGTGTTTTTGAAAATGTTTTTTTTATAAATAGTATGGTCGATGTCTGCACCACCGTCAGATTCATATTTTTATTCTGATAGTCCCATCAAAAACAAATTTACAATTGCGGTTTTTTCGGCTCTGCAGTTTTAAGAAACACGATTCGTTGGTTGCGCCTTGATTTTGTGGTCTTGAACGGGGACCGACAAGACCACAAGTTGCACGTTATCTGCTATGCTAAATGCCAACAATTTACAAACAACGAAAACTATAATAAGTAATAGAAACTCAGTCTTTACCTCTTGACGTTGTGAATGTCAGCTAATGAACGTGGACAAAAGTAGTTTTAATATTCGTCCACGTCTACTTACGTCATACGTATACTTCACGCTGTACACTGTACACAGACTCAACAAACAAAGTTGGTTCGGCATTTACTAATTTGAACGTTTGCACAATCCAAACATATTTGACTTGTCCCGTACTCTAGTTTACTTTTCTCGGTATTATCACTCTGACCAGAGTAATGTACGTATGTACATTAGATAAAATGTATTTACTGTTTGGATAAGGCTAGTCGAGGAGGTTAAGTTGACAAGTGTCTATTAAATACTAATTGCCATTCGTTATTAATACATATGTCTATATGTACCTATGTATGTGTGTATCTACATTACATGTACTTATCGACTTGATGGGATGCCCAGACTAGATTTTTAGACTTCAAATTCAGTGGTAGTTTTTTAAACCACAACCAGGAATTATATTTTTTTTGCGTCAAGTGATCGTAGTGATGTTGAATGTTGTCATATATAAATTATTGCATTGTAGTTATTTTGAATGTTCCGTGTTCGGACCAAACATCATGGAAGTATTTTCCACACTATCCTGCTCTGTGAATTTTTCATAAATTTTATTGCCAACCAACTACTACGACTATTTTAGCTTTAGGGATATCAGATAAAGGAAATGATATGAGATTATGTTATTGCTCCCTGCAAACCACTCACAACAATTATTGTTGATACAAATCAGTCTATTGTTGTGAAGAAGCATACACGATAGAGTAGTTAAATGATTTTTGTCGGTAGAACTTGTCATTTGGGAAATTTGAACTAAATTTGAGAAAAATGCAGAAAGGAAGCATTCCACCACCACACAGAGGAAGATTATGTTAGCTGCTAAATGTCGTATATAGTTTATTGACGTGGACGTGTCATTGACACATGGGGACATTTGAACCTTCTGATTACTAGCAGCATGCTACAACTGCTTGTCATTCTACCGTCATGATTACTAAACACGATACGAAATGGTTTCATGATGATTACATGTTTCCCAAAAATGAAGCAACGGTACAGTCGTAATGGTCGTAATATGTCTACATGCATACATGTAGATACTGTATATAGCTATAGGTATCTATCTGTAGACAACAAGCCATATCTAAGTTGCTTTTTTAATAATATATGTAGTACTATCACTATTCTTTACTATAATATGATCACATTCACACACATGGAGCATGGATACGCGTAGCAAATGAAAAATGGACAAATTAATGCCCGTGTCAGCATACCTGTGAGTTACATCACATCAAAATTCATCTTCCTTCTTTTCTTTGTCTATCATCGTTGGTCCTGTAAAATTCATCCCTGTAGCAAGCTGTATTTGAGCGACAACGCATGGAGGTTTTCATTTTATACAGTTTCTCAGAACATGTAATGTAGAGGTACTACAATTACACTGTTTTTGTGCATGTTCACATGACATTTGAGTATTATTATGACATGCACACAAATTGTGCTGTGATTGTTACTTTGTAGTTTGCAGCGTGCATTCCTATTATTTTTGTCAACACGTAAAAATTACGAACATCAACTGATTATAATAATAGTAATATTACATCTTCAAAATGACAATTACTATTACGACTACCACAGACCGTGTACACGACCAGGCTATGATGATAATAATATTAATGCTGGTACAATAACAGGTATACTTCTATGTGTCCATCCCAGTGGTAGTTAATAAGTGTGTATGGATTCACAAATCCGGACGCTGAAATTTTGTGTGCAGCCACTTGCTTACCCTGTGCTACTACCTTGATTTTTATCTGTAGACAATCACAAACTCTCAATTGATATTGCTGTAGGCAGTGCGGGTACATAAATGTACATTATGTATCTAGATTGGATGATACATCTAGGTAGGTAGGTACATTATATAAAGGTTACTGCACGTTTCGAGCCTTTTTTATTAACACCCATTGTTATTGTTTATAGTGGTTAACTGTTATATATCTATCATTGCTGTTTATAAGAAAAATTAAACGATGTCACCAGCAATTGAGCAGAGTAAAAAAGTAGCGCGAAAGGACTAAACTCAGGATAAAAAAAATTAATAAACGAGCATTTTTACATAGCAAACACTGTAATCAACTTGTTTCCAGAATAATATATTGTATATATAACAAAATCAAGTCAAAACGACAAATTAGGGTACTAATGCATTAGTCTATGCAAAAGGTAAAGGAATTTTTGAGGTAATTAAACCTACATCGGTATTATTCGGTCTGGTTTGTATTTGCTTTAAGAGTTTATTACTAACATTTCAACGTGATTGATGCAAAGAGGTGTTGATGTCTCATCATACCCCCTGGAGGGAACGGGAAGTGTGTAGAAGTGTTTGTGTAGGACAGTAAGGCAAAGAAAGTTGACTTCAGCGCTCAGTGTCATTTATCGTGTTTTTACTTTTAAAAATTTGCTTGAAAAGGACTAAATCGAATTTATCAATAAACGTAGTGTCACTGTCAACTTGAGACATATGCTTCCGTATGCAGACTGAATTCGAGATAAGAGTGCCAAAATGTTAAATCCACATTCAGCAAACACTCTGTTCGTAATAGCAAATTTCCAATTTCATATTTAATTCCAGTGGTACAAATAGCTGTATGATATCAGCAAACATTGACCATGACGGTTTTGATGAATTGCAGCTGTAATGAGGAAAACATGAAGAGTCATGTTCTTGGCAGGTGGCATGTGACCAGGTATGTCTATTTTTCAAAAAATCCCATCAGAGTTGCTGCAAGTATCACGAATGCAACTAAGGGACAAACAGCAACACCTGCAACGAGGTACATTAAAGATTGTAAGCTTGGCAAACGAACGAATGTTATTCCATGTCTTACAGCTAGCTGCTGTCAAACAGTGATCGCGTTTTCCTTAATCATTGCGCTGTGTAAATTATCATGAGTTTAGCTGTATAGTAAAAGTAGCAAGACTTATGACAAATTTTAATTTCTGCAATGATTACGTGAATTTTCCATGCGCATGTCAGAAACTGATTAAAGATTTTATCTGATGCAGACGAACCAGAACTGGTGTTTGCTCCAAGAAAAATAACTGTTATTACTCGTTGCGAAAAAAGTAGTGAAATTTCAAGGTGATGTATGGTACGGATTGTTTCAAGAAAAAGATCATGTGTCCGCTCAAAAGTTACACACGGGCTTGCGTTTGCAGTAGAGCCCGTTATGATAATTGACAATCGAGCACAATATTGTATTCAGTAGTCGTTTCCCATTTTTTGACCAACGACCAACTGTATTGTTACTGTCTTGCTAGCGCGGCTTGATAATGTGTATTTTTTTACTTGGGCCTACAATGAGTTGAGTTAGAGAAGGAAGCGTCAAAATAAAAAGAAAATACGAAACAGAGTAGAAACAGCGAAGCGGACAGTGTTTTATTCCCTGACATAAGATAACTTGTTGGTGCACACACTGACATAACAGTCATGGTCTCTCTTGCCTTGCTCTCTCTCTCTCTCTCAAACACATTTTGCTTTTGCTCTCAGCAGACACTTTACCTTTGCTTGCGTTCTACATCCACAACTTGACATTATTATCTACATTTTACTCCTCTCCTCTGGTGTGTGTGGTTTCTTCGTTTTCCCAATGACTACCATGATATCGGAGTGACGAAGATGTTTACGACTAACGTGTATGTATGTACTTCATGTCGTACATGGATAATGAGGTTTGCAAACAACGCCCTCTTTGTCTATAAAGCAATTTTTTGGTACTCTGATGAACTGCAAAAATTACCTTGACGTTATGGAGCTAGTTGGAGCGTTGTAAAGGAGAAAAATAAAAATATCACTCGAATCGTTTTGGCTTTATCATTTTTAACCTACCAGATCTTCTGAGTCATGGCTTGATGTAGATAACATAAAAACGTATCTATCTATACCTACTCTCTCTCTCTCCTTATCGTGAAACGAACGCGCATTTTTGTGAGAAACTGAGAAATATTAGTTGGGGTTAGAAGTTAGAAGGAGGACTTGAGTCCCAACTGAAGTGCTCGTGTGAGGCTTTTTAATGAAAGGTTTTTTTTATAAAGAAGAACTGTTATTAAGCCTTACACACAATATATGTCAGTGTTTGTATTTAAATTTTGCGAATTAAATGGAAAGTCATGTTTTTAAAATAACAAAAATACGTGGTGTAGGAGCGTACACCTTGAAAAAAAGTAAAGTCGGTTTTACGATTAAAAACAGCTATTCTTAGCACTTAATTCGAACTGTTGACTGTGTGCGAAGAAAGATTGTTGCGTTACAAAGACAGTACTTGTTCAAGTTTCGAGTTGAGCACTGTGTGTGCACAGCCACAAAGTACAATAAAGCACGAGTGTGAATGACCACTATTGTTGTTGGTGTTGCGTGTTAATGATGCAAAAAGATACGCACAAAACGCACGATGCAGGCGTTTTTTAATATGTAGCAGAATCTGGTTTTAAGAGATTTATATTGTAAATTGTTATTAACTTGGTTTTTGGTGTGTTGAAGGTAAAGTAGGTAAACATACATATAGGTGCGTAATATTAATGAATGTAGGTATGCCTATATGATGAAATAAAATACAAGTGCCTACACCGACCTCTGATGATTTTTATTGTGATAAAGATGATCGACGAATTCGTATAACGAAGTAGGTAGACAGAGACGCTGCTGCTTGCTGAAATTCTAAAGAAATATATTCCTCATTGCTACTAGCTGTATAGGTATCTCTCTGTTCAAGTAAGATGCAAGTACGTACATGTTTGAAGAGATTCAAGTCGCACACGGCCAGAAAATCATCAAAGCATTCCACTATAAGAACCACTTGTTGCACTTGTTAGGCTTACAAAAACCTGGCTGAATATTCTGAAATGGTGATGTGCATTTATTGCAGGTATACCTACATTTGTGTAGCGTATCTTCCCTGTACTTGCACACTCACACATAAACTGTGTGTACGAATTTAAACTCTCAAACATGCACACAGTGTGCCTATTGCCTGTGTCTACCTTCCTATTCAAACAGTGTTATCATTATCATTATTAACGCTCCTGTGGACCAACAGTATGGCATACGGACAAGGTGGCCTTTCTTTAAGCATCTAAAGCTCATTCCACAATGAGAGATCATCCCTTGTGGATCTGTGTATTCATTCTCTCGAAATTGCTTCCGTAACGTACTAGCATAGCATCTTGTGGCGTGTGAGAGTTCTTCTGTATGTAAACGTAAAGAACAATTTTTTATCTCCTGAAATAGGTTAGTGTATCTGACATTCCATATATTATACGAGCCAATAATTTTTTATGTTGTGAAATATAATAGTGCTCCGAACCCGTGACTCACAGTTTTTTGGTGATTTAGTTAACTTTGTACATTATACTTTGATCATTGGAAAGTGTTCGGGTGTATTGTGAAACCTGCAGGCGTATTTTGTTGACAGCAAGGAAACGAAAATAAGCTGTAAATATAATACTTACATTTACACTTGTAGAATTGTAGACGTAGTAGTACACATTTTTAAATTTTTATAAAAAAAATATTCAAGTAGTTCCTCTTTTGAGAAGTTACGTTGTTTTCGTGTGTAATCTGTTGGTTGTCGTTAGCATGTCTACAAACCATATCGCGGTTCTTCTATGGCTGCAGAGAAGTCGTAGTAGAACTTGTCAATAAAGCTTCGCGAGCGAAGCATGTTTGTATTTGTATATACTGATGTACGGGACGCGATAGGCAGTACAGTTGACGACAAGGAATTATGAATCATCATTTTTCATGAAGAGATAACTTCCAAATAAACAAGTGCTAACACTTGCGCAAACTTTGTTCCATTGATATTACAACTTGTGCCATGGATCACATAAATGGACACATAGGTTAATTGATTTCTGGTGAAAAAATATACTTTTTTCCCTTACAGTTATATAAACGATTACGATGATGGCTGCTACCCACGTCACTCGTCATCGTCGTCGTGCGTTACCCATTAGTACAACGTGTCTAACCATTGGAATTAAATGGGTAAAAGATTTTGTTGTGGCTACGAATTGAACCGTACAAGTTACTAACATTTAAAAAATAGTTCATGTTCTCAGTTTTTATTCGTAATACTAAGATGGTGTGAGTCTCGATATGACACGATTTTAATTTAGTTGCATTATTATTATAAGGATTATTATACTTACGTCTTGAAAAAAATGTCGGCAATGGCAGTGGTCATAATAGAAACACGATGAATACGAATTGGCTGTGGATTAGAACGAATTATAGTTAATCTCTATAATATGTGCACTGCGGTAAAATCATACAAAGTTTTATCATCACTTTATCAGCGGAGAATATGCGTGACAGAGACAAGGGTTGTGATTGCTTTTCGTATTCCATTTTTATTTGCCAGTTGAATGTGTGTGAATGCATAATAAAAATGGTGTTCTTCTAGCGTTTCAGAGATTTAAAAAATAGCATGCTTACACATATATAGAGAGAAGTGCAAAGGGACATTTTGTAAGTACAATATATCCGACGAGGTGGAGAGGATCTCTCTCTCTGTAAATGGTGTATCTACCGTGCCATGACGACGACCATGAAGTGATGAGTATTATAGTTCTACTACCTAATCTGCTACAAGAAAATGAAACAGAAACTAAGTGACAACTCAGCAATGCATAATAATGAAGTGAATAAAACTTTTACCTTGTGATGTCTGCTTTTGGCATGGTTGCTAATGTGAAAATCACAATTTGAATTGTTGCTACTGACTGTGTAAGGAATGTGATGCAATAACAGGGATTGCCTACTACCAAGTATAATACACAGACCGAGCACAACTCTCATCAAGATCAGCATCGCGAGGAGTTGACATCATTTAGTGAAACGCGTCAAAGGCTTATTTAAATAGGTATTTATTTTAATGAAATTTTTAACTCATCTTTTTAAGTACCAAGCGGTCTAGGGACAATACGTGGAAAAATCTTTAGTTTAACGATTTTTCAAGGAAAATAAAGAGGTTGCTGTGAATATCTACCAAATCATTATATAAGCATATAATACGACTGTTGCTACTTTGCTTTAACATTTTGTCCAAAAACAATCGCATAGTTGGCTAATTCACAATTTCCTCATATAGCGTGACCGCTTGCAGAAGCTAACTTCTGTACGGCATGGTATACTGTCGTCAATATTACTGCCAACTTTCCACATAAATTGTACAAATTTCGAGATTTAAAAAAAATCATTTAATTTTAGTATGTTCACAATGATTGTATTTGCATTTTGCATGGTACGTTTACGATCCCGAAAAACCTCACTTGTATAACTGGAAATGTACGCCTGTGTGGCCTCAAGTGTCAAGATAAAGTTTTTTTCTCGGAATTTTCACAAATTATAAGGAAAATTGTTCAAACTTGGCAGTATTATTGAAAAGGGTATAATATGACTTATAGAAGTTAGTTTAGGAAAACGGTCAGTCTATATAAGGTAATGTGGCAGGTTAACCAACTATGCATCTGTTTTTGGACAAAGTATATATACGTAATAGCATCTCATGTATGTGGTGTAGTGATAAAAGTGCACTACAAAAAGAATTCATTATTATTTATCATAAAATGCAAAAAAATCCTGCTTGCATGTACGTGTACATAAATTACGTTTACATAAATTAGAGACTAGAGACCATGGTGAGGCAGGGGCAGGACATAAGTTATCGAACGAAATATATATATTTGCATTGCAACAGTATACTATAGAGATAGACAGAGAGTACAATAGTACAAAACAAGTGACAGGTATCGTTCATATAACTACAGACATATCTCTTTTTACCAACGCTATGCCAAAAATTCCTCAAAATTGACAGCTGAGCTTTGATTTTTCGATGATCAGTGCTTCTATGTATGAGAAGTATGAATTCATCTGCCTTTTCTTCTCTCTCGCTCTGTACCCGTATGAAATGTTGTGCTTGTTAGACTGGCTAAAACTACTCGTAAAAATCAGTCAGTTCATGATTTGCTTGTTGCTGCTTTGCATGAGTTCGTTGATTTTTTATGCATATTATCACATTTCGCAATGGAGGATTGATTGACTGTATTATAGGCATTAACTTGAAGAGAGTTCAGTTATCGTTGTTATTGTGTATTTTGTTACGTGCTTGTCAGTCTGCAGAAACTAGTTCTACTTCATACTTAAAGTAGTAGAATTCGGAATTATGTTGCGGTTTTTCTTTGATTGCGTGTACAATAAAGCAGGAAGTGGCGAAGTAGTTATTTTAATTCTGCGGAGATGATTATGATGACATAGTGGTTTTTGTACTTCTTGCCCTGTAATCAGTATCATCCTCGGAGATAAACGGACAGGGGGATGAAGGGACAAAAGAGACACATTTTTTTGATACGTGTTACCACCGGTTCTTGTCCTTGTAATTTTTTCGTTCGTAAATATTGTGCGCTACCACCGCGGTCACGTCAATATACATTTTTAAGAATTATTTTATAGTAAAAATATGAAGTCATAGATATTGCATTATGTGCTTCGTTGTCATACCCATAAGCACCAAATGTACAGTACCTGCGCAAGAAATAAACTGTATGTGACGCGAAACATAACGTTGGTTCCAAAATGTAACGGTAAAATCAAATAACTAAAATCCAATTGACGCTAGCAGAAAGCGTTGAATTAATTGTTTCGGGCGTCAAGAAATCCAACACCAACTGTATCTAATGTAAAGAGTGTTATTCAAATGCCCAGTGATTGTAGCAGAATAACAATCAAATTATCTATATTTTAAAGAAAGAAACCTTAATCTTCGTAGGCACTCATGTGTACTTATAAATCGTATATATTAAGCGTTTTTTATATATAGCTTTTTCCATTGACAGTCGAAATGTTAAAAAAATATTTACTTTGCGTACTGAAACGTCAAGAACGAGTGAACACAAACATAGCAGCCGACTTTCATTCTGACCAAACTGTCTTGGTAGTAAGGGGAAGAGAGACGTATTACAATTGTATGTGTACGGTTTGTTTTGACACAGGTCTGTGCACACTGTGAATTGATGCTGTCAAAATAGCAATGCAAAGCAACATGGCGATTTTCATCAGCAAAATTAAAATGTGAATCTCCGTAAATATCTTGTCGTGTTTATCATGAGCTCCTTTTGTGATCATATTTCATGGGGATTTCTAATATTATCCCTTTATTTCATCATCGTCTTGGTATCAAAAGTGAGATGCAAATGAGTGTGGAACGGCAAAAATAAATGAGCACGCTCACGTCTCTGCTATTCAGTTCACCATGAATCGATAACGCCATTAAATGAAACCAATTTGAATTAGAAAAGTCGTTATATTAACACTATCTATCTGTGCTCCGTATCAAATACCCAAAATCATAATTCAGTCAACGTCGATATCGCCACTACTACGCACTACTCATCAGACCACAAGATATCAAGCTAAACATTTAAAAATTATTAGGTTTCATGAAGTAACGCAACATTCACGAAAAACAATAATATTTTTGTATCAATACTGTTAATACCATCCGCATAGCACAAGCACAGACGAATCCATTCATGCTTTAGGTGTTTCTTACTTCCATGAAAAGTGTGTAACTGCTTATTTCTAGTTATTGTTTTGGTGAAACAGTTCGGCTTAATTTGTGAAATATATTAATGAAACGACAGACCCCAGGGAAAAATTTAAAAACAAAAATCCAGTTGCCTACATACTCGTAGGTATGCATATTCAAGTTGGACAAAATTTGTCTTGTTATTGTACATTTTATTGGGTAATTTTATTACTTTGAACACCCAAAGTTTGAAAAGTCTAGCAGAATAGCAAATGCTTTTTAATATAATTGCGTAATCACAAAAATCAATGTTTTTGTTACTGTTCATTCGCCAGATAAAAACATAGGTGCTCATATTTCACATACCATCACAGAGCCAGTTGTTGATACAACCTGAATAAGATGCGCAAATTATTATTATGTGCAAACATCAATATGCAGTGGTTTGGGGACGACGTCTGGCAAGATTTTTGGCCCGCTCGATATAGATTGTGCAAGCAAAATTAAGTTAAAAACCTTTCAGCCATGTACAATCAACAATGTACTTACCATCGTTTTTAGTTTATAGGAAGGCGTCTTGCACATGTTGGGGTTAGCATGACTGAAGGTGAAGAGTTGCGAAAAAATGAAAAGAATATGGCGTACTCTTGATATGGGAATTCCTTTAATTGTTAATTTTTAAAGAGAAATGCGCTGACAGGAAAAAAATACAAGATAAGATACTTGTAATCTATTCCTAGAATTTACTTGTCTCATAGTCTCATTTCAAACATAATAACATGATATTTGGTTTTATTATTACCTTTACGTTAACTTTATGTTGATCTGTTTAATTGTTTGCTGCTGTTACTTTGGAAACACTTTTATAAATGCCACTAGCGAACCGTACAATAAAATAAGAAAAAAACTTCAAACAGATTGTTAGCAAAGGCAGTAATCACATACCTACATAGCAAACAGTGAGTAAACTAGGTAAAAAATGATTTAAATAGCTGTCAGCATCACTGTATGAAACGAAACACCGAGATGTATCATTTTAGAAAGTTGTAGGCATCATAATTTCACGTTCCATTAATCCAAAATTCTGCCAAGCAAAAACTGAATTCTCATCCCTGAGCTGCGAATGTGTAATTGTTATTTAGAAATGGAAAAACATCATCAGCATCATCATATTTCGTTAGAGATGATGATGATCTAAGTTTCTTTGTCAAAGCATGTTTAATCAAATTAAACACTGCCTTTAATAGTTCCTCTCTCTCTCTCTCTCTGTGTGTGTGTACGTGAAACATTCGACATTTTTAAGGTTGAGTCGAATGAAGTTTGTTATGGTGTACATAAAACAGGCAATAACTTGCTTTATAGGATAATGATAAGGCATCTTCTAAAATGCATTTTCTTCGCCTGATTCACGATCGTAAAAAATATTCTTACAGTTATGTTCAAATACAAAATCACGTATCCGCTAAAAGGGAGGTTTAGTTATGTGTCAGTCATATAAAACACTAAAGGACTTCCCTGAGAGATAGATAAACCTTATTGTTGCTCTATGCAACTCGCTGTAATTTCTAACGTGAAGAAACCCAAATGGTAAAAGGTATAATGTATTCCTTCTTGTTACATTCCGGTTAACAATGAAAATGGAAGCAGAAGACGGAATGATGCGTAAGGTGTGGCGTTCTTTTGCAAACCTGGCAAAAATCTATCATCCCTTTTATCACGAGTATTAAAAAAATCTTATCACCACCACCACTACCCACCACCATACATACCACAACAACCAACCAGTAAGGAAAATGCCATTTTGTTGTATGCTAGAGGCCGAAAATGGATTAGCTTTGAGAGAGGCTCCACACAAGTCCGCACACTCACACACAGACATTACCACAAAAAGTTACCTTACCACATTAATAGCGTTAGTTGTGTGTTAGCACACTGTTACATGCATGTTTTACAAACATACACATAATTACGGCACAGTCATATTAAGTTCTATTACGCATATTTAATTAGTTTTGGAACAAAGTATGAGCGAACATGTACAATAAATTGCTACTTAAAAGCTAAAATACACGCATGCTGCTTTAATAAACTATAAACTTGAGCAGAACTCTATCAAGCCATCTGCATCTGCACAATAAGTACAAATTGTTTGGTGGATGCATTGTTTTCCTTCCTCTCCTCTCTCAATCAATGCTTAGTGGGTCGGTTGCTTAGAAGAGTTGAGAGTATATTTATTGTGCATATGTGTGAGGTAGAAAGAGGATCCCTCCGACTAATTGTAAAGGCGATTCTGAAGTAAATGCAAAGTATACAATGCTTCATTTATTAGCAAAGGTTGTTGTTGTTACAGTGTGATACTATATATATAGTAGTATCAATCCCTTCGTCTAGAGTAGAGATACATGACGTATTCACTGTTTTGTACTTTGAATAATATGCACTTATCATTCTAAGCCTTCTAAATTCAATCTATTGTAAGGTATTATTTAAACAATGGTTTATACAGCGTGCATAAAACTACCTAAATACTCGTTTTCAATTTCTTGCACACAAAACGAAACTAAATTGTAGCGTAGTATTCTCCGTCTATTACTTTTTCCTGCCTGTGATCAAATGGAACAATGTATTCGCATACACCTCTTTTGCGATTTTCCTTGTTGTCCAAAATTAACATTTTCTTGTTCCCTGTTTATTTCGATAGTGAACCTCCCTCCTCCTCTGCTCCACTCGGCTTTATTCATACAAAAAGCTATGAACGAGCAACTGCTGTTTTAGAATGCACAAAAGATCAAGCGTATAGAAAGGCGCCTTTAAGGGTGCAATTTCGATTCACATTGTAATTTTGCGCTTTTTCCATTTGCTAAGGTTGAAGGTGTTTAAAATCTCCTCTTTATTTTACCTCTTGTGAGTTATCTTTTTCAGCTACATTTTATTTGGTTTAATGAGTATTTAGGTGATGATGAAAATACGTCTTAAAAATTATTTCTGCATTTATGTACACTATAATATGCAGATTACACACACGTAAGTATACATGCATGCACGTCTAAGTCTAAGCTAACAACATGTAGTAATCTTATTAAGTTATACCATCCATCATCACCTGGGGTATCGCCATTACATTATTTCAGTTTTCAAGGAACAACCTCGCATGTTGTGAGGATTTCAATTTCATGATTGATACGCAACTGAAGTTTTCACATTCTTTTCATCTCTGTCTGTATATCTGCTTGTATGATGCCTGTTTTCTTGTTGTACGAGTTAATGTTACGGCAACTCTAATCTCTCTTCAATGGCAGTTTAAAAAATACTCACATCTAAACACATATTATGTGTACTTTGTACGAGTAGCTGCTGCCATTGGCTGTGTAGCGTCTGTCTAAATTCAACATCTCTCTAAATATATTAGATTGTTACGTGATATTAGCGCACGAATTGTTATTATTAACACTGTCATAGTCACAGCATAGATAAATAAACATTTTAAAAAACTTTTCCTCCACGTTCGGTCTCGCTTCACTACCACCACCACAACTACTTTTTCGCCTCAAACGAAAATGAAAGATGATCTCTACACTAGTGTAACGTATTATGTGAAGGTTTTAAATGTCCTTTTTTGCAATTTAGGCATTTTAACGTATTTTACTGCCTTTTATCCCGCGTAGTTTAAACTATAACTGCGCAGTCAGCATCCCCCACAGTACCGAACGGAAAGAATCGTAATAAATACATTATTTACCAATTATGCAGTTGCATATGTATCAATGTATCATATGTTATTTTGAGGTGCTCTCATATTGCAGTCCATGTATTTACTGATAATTTATATTTATAACATTGAAATAAACGCCATCTTTCTTTCAACGCGTCACAGTGATCGTTTGGGCAACTGATCTGATTCCTTTCCTGAGCTTGACGCAAAGTTAAGTTTTATCAAGCATTCAGCCAGAATCATGAGGGCGATTAAAATGGCAGATATTGCATTGCTTCTGCTGTTGTTATTGTGATTTGTGAGCGAGGGTAAGCGTTACTTTGCCGTGTATACATTGAGATTATGATAATTTTGTGCGAACGAAATAGCTTGTGCATAACCTTACTGCTGGTTGGTTGATGTAATGCGTGCATTTAATATATATTATTATTATGTTGGTTGTTGGTGGGTCGCAACCGCAAGTCCAAGCCGAGCAGACACTGTATAGGCGGACATGAAAACACATCATATTCTGCTGAATGAGCCCTATTATATCGTACACAAAACTGTTAATGATGAAACAAAAAATTACACTTCGTCGCAATAGCCGCAGGTATTGCAGCGTGCAAGGCGTTTGATGTATCCCCCTTAAGGTATTTATCATTATTGCCGGCGACTTCACTTATTAGCCAACATCAGTGTTGTCGTGCCCCAAATACTACGTGAATTAATCGTATGCGTACAACATGGATAGAAGAAGAAAAGATGATGATACGCAGTCTGATAGTGGAGCGACTTTGATTACGATACGGTGAGGCTATTTTGGGTTGATAGACTGATTCAAAATGATTTTTACAGCTTAAGGAAAATTATATGGTATTGACACCTCATTTGTCTGAACTAATGGAAAGATAAAGAAATCACAGATAAATTTATTTGCGAGAGAGGGGGAGGTTTCTGCTGATTAGTTGCTTTGATATGTTCGAGGACATGCGGTGTAGATTTTTTTGCGAGGCGCAACAAATGCAATAGAATATTGATCATATTTAAATGGAGAGGAAAAGTAACACGAGAAGATGAATGCTACCATTTGTCGGTGTCGATGTCAAGTTAGAAACGGTGGTGGTGGTATATTGGCACGATGGTGGTGGCTGCGTGGTTGGTTTTGTGTGTATGTTCTTGCATTACGGTCACCTAAATTCGTGCTTTCTGTACAATTTTAACTGTAAACACTATATAGGTTGGACTAACAGAGAATGGAAACGCGGTTGGCAGATAATAAGATTTTTCATGGAAGGTGCTAAGAACCTTGAGGGCAAATTTGCTTTAATTTGCTATGGAATAAGGGAAACATAGAAAGTGATTTGCTTCAAGAAAGTTGAAAATTAGGACAGGAGCACGTTTGCACAGTCAACGAAAAACTGGGAACATGTTCGTGCATTCATTGAGTTAATTAGTAGTAAACGGTTTTGTTGTTTCTAAGTCGTACAAGTACGAAACGTCTACGTGTAATACCAACTTCCTTAATGGCAGCCAGCAACGACACACTCACTCCTGGTAATAGAATAGTTAGAATCATGATGATGACGACATTTTTGCAGTTTTAGTTCCATTTAAGTATTACATTCTAATAGTCTTTGCTTAAAATATTGTTGCCTTGTTTCATTATTGACTATGAATATATTAGTGAAAAAAGACTTGTCAGTTTATAGCTGGTTTGAACTTGCCATTCTCAATACAACTGACAACAGAATCGAGAATAAATGTCTCAACATGAATACCAAATTTCAACGAACGATTCATTCTAAATATCTATGATTTGAAATAATTCACTGAAATCTTTGTGGTTGGTTAGGAATTATTAGAATACATATACGTACGTGCGACTACGTACTTCCGTACACGAATCATCTTCCGTCGCACCAGTACTAATTGTAGAGATTTTTCCGAAGGTAACCATACTATAATTTAGCAGAGAATAATATATAGGATCTGTGAGTTAAGTAAACCGGGGAAATCCAGTGTAGACATATGGTTCGTTGTACCAAACTACGCAATGCATTTTATGTTAGTAGTTTACACTCTGCCTTCATATTCATTATTATTACCTTGAAGCGGACATGTCGGCATGCGACTGAATAAAATACATTAACGTTGAATTTTTATCTGTGATTGGGAGTTAATTTCCGGATACTTGAAAATAATTTGTTTACTTTGCCATCTTTTTGATAAAAATGTGTCCGTAAAATTACACGGATGGATTTGTGCTATACGTAACAAACAAATATTCGTTCTTACTTCATTCATTAATATTTGTGAAAGAACAGAATATTAATCATAACTCCTAAATTTTATCGGATTAAATTTTAAGCACGTGTGAAACCATGCTGGAGATACCAAATTTAAACAAAGAATTTTATTTTGCTGTAGCTTTATTTTTATGGGGTATTGGTTATTAGCGACAATGTACTATGCCGGTCGCACGATTTTATGTTGAGAACTCTTTGTTTGGATTTGACTTGTTGTGGAGTACGTACACAATACACACAAGATAAGATATTGATATGTCAGCATTACATGGTATGCACTTGACCCTTACTGACTGCAATGACTTTTAGATGTGCAAGTGCGACGAGTGTCGTCATTACTCATTTAAACCTCATCATCATCACAGGTACAAAATATTAGCTAGAGAGGATACCTAGTTTTATGTTGCATCTCCATTTTTTAATTTTACTAGTACCGTACACAATCGTAAAAATGTTTATACGCCTCTAATTGCCTCTAATTCATTCACAATTATATAAAAACCTAAAGTAGTAGTAACGTCACATGTATTCAATGTGTACGATAACATGCTGCTGCGCTTTGAAGCACTTGAGAGATAAGATCACAAGGCTACCAACAAACAAAACAAATAATAATAATGATGACAGTTCTCTGACATTTTATTTTCTGATTCTGATAATGACTTGCGAGGTGAAACCGCCATCAAGCTCGTACTATTTTTACAACATTACAACTTCCGGCGGTGGTGTGTAACTCTTTGGTTCGTTGCGTTTTCAATTCATTACTGAATTTTGAAGATGTTCAAGTACATGCATCCCTGAGTAAAGAAATTAATAATAAAGATTTTTTAATCATTGTCAGACGGGAATTTTTATGTTGAGTCCTTAATTAATATTTAATGTTCACAAAAGGCGTCATTTTTAGAGAATGTGTAGATTATGTTGCCTGACTCGCAGTCATTTCGCAAACCCACAGTGTATACATACACAACATACATACATTCATAAATACATACACAACAATTTGCTATTGTATCTACTCATTCAGTCATCAGTTTACGTTTGATTACATGCAAACATAGTTCATGGTCCTTCTTAGTGCTCACACTCACAATTAGTAATCGGCACACACAGCTAGGGTATTATGCCCAAGTTTAAGGAAGCATGACTTGCTTTTTGAAAATGGATTAGAAAAAACGCTGCTGTGATCTGTGATTCTCGTTCTGCCCTTAATTAATATTATGTTATCATTATCGCGTTTTAATTGTAACGTAATGCGTGTGTGCCGAACACCTCAGGGACACAAGTCTACCTGTTTTCTACAAGTGGCAGCACATAGCTACACCATGTTACATAAAACTGACAAAAAGCCTTGTTTCAAACAATCACGTCCAGATTGCAATGTTTAGATAAGTTTTGAAGTTTCAAAACACTTACATAAAAATGTCTGATACACATCGTCAATTTTCCGTGTTTTTGTTTGTTATTTTGTTTTCTGGTAGGTGTTAATGTGGCAATGGCAATTGAGTATGAGAATAATGGAAAGGTTAATGTTAAGCCACATTTTTGTGCATTATGAGCTCAATTATGTATACACAATACATGTTTTTTTCTTTCAATCACGTCAGTTGTGTGCCTACTCGAAAGTCCAAGACAGGTAGCTACTATATACGTTGAATATATATGTGTAAGCTTGTATGTATATGTTTGTGCGTGAGTTAATGAATTCTTTAATATTTCAGGTTCACTTTAGCATTCAACTTGTAAAAATTTGTATGCATCTTTGCAGTAGCGTTGTAAATTATTCTTGATAATTACTATCACCATGTAACTCATCCATGGACAATTGAGCAGGGGGAGAAAATCTCTTATCAAGGAATTCCTTGCTCAGCGCTGCGAAAATGGAAGTAAACAATAACTAACACAATAAATGCGTGCTAGCAATTCTGTAAACATAAATACAAACTAAAACAATAACAGAACAATATGTAATTTCCTTATCTTTTTGCTCATCAAAATTTACTTCTCTCCCTTCCATTTGACGGAATAAGTGATATTTTGTAGTGATTGTATATTAACAAGTTGCTGTAGCGGCACTGACTGTAACTTTCTTTTAAGAAAGGAAACGCACGAATTCCTTGTGTGTCCGCACGTACAAAGCCAACATGCGTGCAATGTTCGTTTATTTTAAATAATACGTGTCTGAGGGTAGACATTGCTCAGTAATAAGGAATATCAGACTTGTGTTATGCTTAAATCTAATAATTAATCTGTGGAAGCCACAAAGTGATTCTCCGATGTCTGGTCGTTGGCGGTTGAATAGTAGCGCTAGAAGCACGATATTGTAGCTTGCCAAATTTTGTTTATTTTATCCAATTTACCAAAAGTAAGCTAAATTGTCAAGCAGTCTGTCATAATGAGGTTTGCCGTGCATCTAATACATTGTGTTGACCTTGGTGTTAGTCTCGGGTTGATTAGTTGCGTCACACATACTTATCTAGTACAAATTTACATATAAGAATATTTCCTCTGTAAAGTAAATGCAGAGATTCTCATACTATGTACACCATCAAGATTAAATAAATAGTTGGCTTTGTACACTGCAATTTACAATTATGCCTCCGTTATTATTATTGAAATTGATGAATAGACTGACACTATCTGAGAATTATGATCGTTAAATACCCAACGTAAAATTTCCAGATTGAAGGTTACATTTATCATTTTTTATTCATTCACATTGGTCGTGCGTGCGTATTTTATTATTCTCTCAGTTAAAGAATAAACTTGAGGGCTTTACGTATTTTGCTTCCGGTTGGTGAAAACCACTAGTTCATCCATTCCATTGATGGACCGCTCTCCTAATTGAATATGCTCATGAGAAAATGTTATCTACTTTACAGTAGTGGCATTGACTGGTACTCATATTCTTGTCTAAGAATAAAAATTGCATTTGTACAAAAACATGGCTTATCCTTAATCTTTTATCTTTTGTAAGGTTTTTTTGTTGAATACAGTTAATTTTATGCGTGATCAGAAGGATTGTCCGATCCGATCTTACTTGTTAATAATTTTCCTTTTATATTAAAAATTGAAACGCACCTTATAATTATACACCAGTATCAGTAATAAAAACGTGACAACAATCAATATTATCTGGAATTTAAATACGCAAGTGTATATGTAGATTTTGTAACTAGTAAGTTGCCGTGTTTCTTTCAATTACGTATATCGATGATGGTATTAGATTTGCAAAAACATCTAATCGCTTCACTCAATGTAATCTTTCAATTCCCTTTTATTCTGTAAAATATTCAAATAATGTGTTTTTTTATCATTAGCTAACTGCAGCTGTGATTCATAAAAACTTCGATACTCTGTCAATGAAAAATGTTATCCGGAATCCTCATTTTTGTATATATTTAACCTACGTTTGTGCTTGTGTTTAACCTAACCATGAGAAATTGTTTTACGCGGACTTTATGCGTCCTAAATGCTAAGCTATGGTAGCAGTCATGATTACTGTATTCAGTAAAAGTATTACGATGAGCATATAATAATCATTATTCATTATAGGTTAATACTTTTGCTTTATCTCATGGATATACAAAATTACTTGCACGAAACGTGAGTCTTGTTCAGGTTCCATTTTCATTTGTCTGGTGGATCATTTGAATATTAATAAAACCCCTTACTATTTCCTTTTCGGGATTTTTATATTTGAATGTTTCAAATTACTTGGAATTTATTTTGTCGACACAGTGTAGTATCATGCTGCATTGTGATTGTTTACTAAGCCTTAGCTGATGAACGTATCCACAATAAACAAACCATTCATGTACATCCAATCCACAAACAATGATCAATAGTGCTGTGATTTAGTACGGAATACTACAAATGCAAATTAACCATGAGCATCCTCGTTAAAAACCTACAAGTAGTAATGGTGACCAGCATGCACATCTAACGTAACAGATACAATTGAGATTGTGTGCATTGTATTGTGCATACATATTAAATGTCTGTTGGTTTGGTCGACGATGACGGTGGACCCTAAGGCAAAATAAAAAAAATACTTGGTCATTTTTTTGTATCCATCACATCATAACATCACGTCCACGTCATATCGCATCACGATGGGTTGCATTGCATTATTATTGCTTTCGCCAAAAGCTAATGTGTGCGAACAAGCTGTATTTTCAACAAGATAACTGTAAAATGCAAAAGGATGCAAAAAATGTGAAGAGGGACATTTTGTATTTTACGATATACCTACGAGCAAGGTACCTACACGTACAGATATATGTATATGTTGTTTGTATGGAGGAGGTGGTTGGTTGGTCAGCAACCAGTGGTTAATCAAACACAAATGAAAACGGCCATTTTCTTAATGAAGCACAAAGGTGCTCACATCACATGTACGCAGGTCTTCGATTTTTACTATTTTGTTATACCCTTGCTAACATGGAGAATCATGTATCTTCGGCCTCAAACCACGGTTAACATACTTTTTCCACTGAAAGAATCGTCAGTGCTGCGTGCTTCTTGTGTGTGATGATGAAAAGGGCAGTAAAAATAGAATTGCGGACAAGTTATGGCTCGTGTTCTGTACTAGATCAGTAGAGAGAGGTGCTGATTGTCATAAACGCGGAGAGATTGAAAGCAAATGATCATCCCAATTCATGTAAAGTCTATTAAATTGTAATGGGTGTAGTTCTACATTATGCACGTTCGGTTTTTTAAATGTTTTCATTCCGTTTCCTTTCTCAAGAATCGTTGTTGTGTTGTGACCCACCTTGTTACTTTCATCTTTGATAGTGAAGCAACTTGTAATTTGTTTTATTGCAATGGTCTCAGTGATTACAACAGAAATAGAAAAGGATGATTAGTTCGAGAGGAATGAACCTATATGTTGGTCTCAACTGCAGTCGAGTCGTGCTGGGGAATCGTTAAAACAATATTCGACTAAAGAAGAGGTATCTAATATCTAAAATGCAGAGTGTTTTTGTTGCGATGTGTAGAGGTATGTTCTAAGGGCTATAACGTGAATAATAAAATTGAGGTTTTAATTTAGCAACGCTTGTGGTGAGAAATATGGGAATATGCAAGTAGAGTCGACAAGTGGGACTGACCACACGATCTTTTATTGTTTATTTTTAAAATGCATGATGTGTGATATTGTTTTCTCTGTCCCTTTTGTTGTCTTCTAATATGCTTCAGTGCTCTTCCTCTCTGTTGTTGATTTTTGTCTTCTGCGGATCCCAACCCAGCACACTTTCCCACAGGCACGATGGTCATGATTTTCATGTCGGAATTGTGCTGTCGTTGTTGTTTCTCTCCCCCTCGCTTCTTCTTTCTCTTACAAACATTACAGTCGTCATGTATAGATCTATTTCTTAGCTCGCCTAACTAATCTCTTTTTTGAAACTGTCCATTTCTATTTATTTGCAATTTTAAGTGGTGTGGTGTGATACAAGTCGTGGTACCCCTTTTATTATTTGGTATTAAATAGATACGCAACTATCAAATCACCAATCGGAATTATGGTGTTAAATTTATGACTTTACATGATCAGAGATTTGAAGAAGAGAAGATGATGATTACGATAATTTTGCACGAAATTCAAATGATTTCCTTTTTGTATAATAATGATGCGAAATTTGTGACGAAGAGAGCTACGTGTAAGTGTAAAGGGTGATTGTGGCTTTTGCTTCACTGTTTCAAAATAGAACATCGATCCTTTTCTCATTCATCTCATCTTAGTTACCTATCTATCAAACAACAGATCAGACAGCGTATGCATTTCTATCGACCTGTATACAACAATGTAATGACTTATTTTTGCGTGTGTCAACAATCAAGAAGGCATGTTTGCAAGTTGTTTCGTCCTAAACACATTTGACTGGTTGGTCTTTTAGATTTATGTGTGTAGTGTGTGTGTGCGTGCTATGATGCTCTGGTACTTTTTTCTCTTCATTTGAAATCTTTATTATTGGCAATAAACAAACTTACACGCAGTTTCTATCAACTGCTCCTTTTTTTGGAGAGTACAATGATTTGTTCTTATTATAGCATTTCTTTCGAACATAAAATTAGTGCATTGAAATTGTTTTAAGCACGCTTTGCAGTAAAATTAAAATCACTCTCAATGAAACCCCTTTTCAATTCATATATTTTCTGAAAATAACGATGCCTCATTGAGGACAATGATGACTGATGACGCATAGATACATTTGTACACATGCATTGACTGATTAGCCATACATATTGATGAATTCGAATTGACACAACAGCACTTTATCATTTTCCTTGTCTTTTGCACACACACACACACACATACACTGCTGTGCTGTGCAAGACGAAAAAAGGTAGACCATTCTATCTCTCCTTCTGTCTCTCTCCCTCACTGCTGACTGACTTTGTTGTTGCAATTTAACTAAACCTAGGTGTGTCCTATTTCATTTTGAAATGAGGTATAAATTAAATAACTATTAGCGTCATCATCCAACCATTATGACATTCAATCTTATCGTAATCCCTTCTGATTTGATTGCTGTTGTTGTCATCCATTTTGGCACACAAAGCAGAAAGGAAAGAAATGATTATTGTAATAACTTGAGGAGAGTCAAGTTGTTGACTTGAGTAGTGGTGGTGACGCTGATTGTATGAGTGTTCTATGTAAGAAATAGATACATTTATAGGTATACAATACTCTATGTGGTTGTGCGTTCATCAATGCAATAAGCAGTAAGTTGTGGTGGTGGTGGTGGTTGCTCACTGACAACCTGTGTGAAACAAATATCGCATTTAGGAAATAGCCAGAGCCTTGTTGTATGCAAGTACCAGGGAGGATCGTATCATTTGCTTTTCGTTGTGTGACAATAGCATCGCTCAGGAATCTTAATGTGGAGGACAGATTCTTCTGGTGATGCGTCTCAAACAAAAAATTCCGTTGCTGTTGTGGAGCCCCAACGAGTACCAGTATATTGCCATCACAAACATTATTTCTAATTTTCTTACGACGACGACTGCTTCTCTACTACCGTGACTGTACTTGTCTGGTTGCTTATTTGAAACTTATTGTTATCCCAGCGTGAACACATAAAAAGGCTCGGTAAAAATCACACTACGAATTGTCGACATCAAAATTAGCTAATGTAATGTAACCATCATCCTCCTGTAACCGTAGAAAAGGAGAAGCCGCAAAAAATAAGCAGGGAGAAAAAGTAGAATAGTAAAAAATAAAAATAAAAATAATGAAAACAGCAACGATAATGAAAAAGATGCGTCCTAGTCAACTTGACTGCCATAAAGAAGGGGTTACGCATGTGTGCATGGATGCTAAGGAACCAGTATTACGAAAGTGTTATGTGGTTTAGAGAGCTCTCGTTGGCACTTCATCATAATATTATATTGTACCTGCATATGCACACACACATTAAATTTTTGTTTAAAAACATGCATAGTGCAATATTAGTACCTATATTATATCATGCCTTTCGTTGTGATACCGTTGGGAGCAGGGCACACATCGCCGTATCCCTATAAACAATTGAAGTCAGAGTCAAAAGTACACACTTAAATGTATATAAACTTTTGTGCCCAACACACACCTATGTGTAACAACACGAAGAAAAGTTCCCATGTAGTTTTCCACTCTCGACGACACGACAAATAAATTTTTAAGCTACGGTACATAAAATACAATGTAAAGCGATTTGTTCGATTGCTCTTGTTTTCTCTACTTTGCAAATTCCTCTCCGTGTTCGGTCGAAGTGTGTGTTATGCCAACAGATGTAATAGTGTCATTCACGACGATGTTGATGATGATGAATCTGACTCTGTGCTCTCCTACTCCCTTGGTCGTCCTAACATTCTTCTATTGTTTACATCTCCCAAGATTAACGCAAATGGCACACTGTTGTTGTGCACTGCACATATTCGAGTATACGTAATATGTAGCGCAGTCATCAGGAAAATTCAATCCAATATGTCTAGTTAAACTAACGTGTATACCCCTGATGACTTTGTAGTATGCGTCGTTGCTGTACACATGCGCAAATTTAATAATAACGACAAGCAAACTGTCGTCCTTTAAGAAAATGGTATGCTTTCAGTTTTACGTGCAATCGTACAACAACACTGCAAAATCTGGTCCGGTACATTATGTCATTATGTGTGTGTAGGCAAACTGCAGAAATACAATAACCATTTCGAGCATGCCTTGTCTGTGTGATTACTAACGGTTTTGCTCTTTAAGTCATAATGTAAACTAGACAATAATAAAAGTAACGTTTTTACTCTATCTTCATCAACTGTACAAACACGACTCTATCATTACGATTCGATTGTAAAAGACAATAGACAAGATATAACATATATAACCATAACACACTTAAGATTATATTACACGTCGGGGATATCCGAATAAATTGTAATCGTGAAAATAACTATAAACCCCAGTCACCAGAGCCAGTTAGTGTTGTACCGCTTCTTGCCATGTTTAACCTTCCATGCATTTATTTTTCTTGTCTAATATAAACTGTGATGATGGTATATACACAGGGCTGTAGGAACAGGGGGCGACAAGGGGGGGATGGGCCTATCCTGTAATGTTAAGTAATTTTTGGGCCTGTAATATACGCAATGTTAAATCTCTGAAATCTTGGGGGGGGGATTTGTCCCCACTCATCCCCCCGGTTCCTACTGCCATGTATATACATATAGCTTGTTCTTGCCGTACACTGTGCAAATTTCTATGTTTATTTTTTGCTACGCAGTTCCATTCTCTTGGACTTTAAGGAGCGTAAGATACAAAATGTATAATTTGAAACATTTTATTTGGACAGATTATGTAATTTTCGTAAGTAAGTATGCTAGCTATCTAAACCCAAGACGAGTATTTATTTATGTATAATGAATGACAGAACAATTATGCACTCGTGATTTGCACGAAGTTCTGTTTCAAGAGGCTGTAAAAACAAAAAATAGTGGGTTTAAATAGATAACTGTTTTATATTAACTGCTTAACTGTAGAAATATTTTAATTTGATAACCCAAGTAAAATGAAAGTAAAATTTAGGCTTGACTGTCGGTAGAAATATTTAATCTGACCGTCTTATCCTATTGTGATTTTAAATATGTATATTAATTTGATTTTCTGTCAAATCGAAATATATTATCATTGATTTAATTTCAAGGAGCACATTTAATATTGATACGGGTACTTTTATTTATGAGCCATTTCTTTGACATCCCAGTCAAATAGTTTTCAGGAATAAAAAATAAGCTAGCTCTTTCCTTGTTTGGTGGAGTATCTGTGCCTGTCAACTTAAATTGAAAAAAATCCTTTATTTGGAAATTGTCATTAAAACTTGTAGTAATACTGTTTACACACATCAACCGAAAACTAATCAAATCATTGCGTTTAATTTTTTTTATTCCTTAACAATTAAACTTACAATCTTGTCGCCTGTTTCGACAAGCAAGCAACCATTCGGTTTGACAAACTCGACGTACTATAATGCTAATATCTACCTACGAGTATGAGTATGAGTATGAGTATGACTTTATTAACGTCTAAATTGTAACAACATAGCTGATTTCCAACAATTAGACATAAAGTATTTAACTAATGATCCATAGGAATAAGACAATATTTATAACAATCCAAGTCATAACCAAATCCAAATTATCTAATTCAACTAACATGACTTATCTCTTAAATCTAAGATATATTTTAAAATAACATTATTAAAATCAAAATTAGGTACATCTAGCAATATATAACTTGATCTATTTGCAAACATCTTATTCCATTCCTGGATAGCATTCCAGCGAATGGAGGTTTTAAACACTAACGAATTGTAATTTGGCAATTCTAATTTTGNCTTTTGAAGTGGACTTCGCTAAGACAAACCATGGTTTAAACATAACATTTGTACGAAATTTATAAACAAATTTTAACAACATACATTTACATATGGTTGGGTCAAAAACTTCAAAAGGTAACCCTAAAAACCCTTTTTTAACAATCTCGTGATCTGCTTTTAAATGTTAGCCTTATCAATTTGTTATAGATCGGCTTCTGGATTATCACAATCTTATCGCTTTTTCAATCCATTTGTCAAGCATAATACAGCTTCTTTGATTTCTTGTCCGGAAAGGAGCACAGCTCATTTGTAGATCTGTCATTCTATCTCATATGTCTCATAACAAAAGCCTACGCCCTGCAACTTTTTTTACTTCAAGCGTGTTGAAACGACATACATGACTTCAATGATCGCGGAATATGACTACATCTCTAAACAGCCCGTCAGGTCTTACATTGGAGGCATATCACCAGAAAAATTAAAATATTTTACTGCTGGGACCATTTTTCTAGTCTGTGCAAGGTCATTTGCTACAACTAAGTTATCAAATTGGTCTTTGGCTCACTGTGTATTGTTACACTCTAACGTGATGGTCGAGGACGTTTTTATCTGGTCCACCAACAGTACCTTGGCTGCTCAGTACTCAGAGTTGTTCCTTAATCTTTTAGATCAGCTTGCTTTTCGTATAAAATAGCATGGTCGCGTCTCATATTTTCTGGTGTGTCTGGTTTTAGTACCATCGGTTGTTTCACTTTGCGCTTATTAGAGTATACTACATTTCTATCAGTCAGGAACTTGAATTTCATTTTGATTGGTCTGCTGTATCCTTCCTCAAATTCACCAATTCGAAAAATTTGGTCAGGTACAATATTAGTTCTGCATATGTCAAAAATAAACTTTCCAACTTTACTGGCTAAACTATCCTGTGATTCATGTTCTTCATCTTTGAAACCGATAAAGATCAAGTTTTTTTCCTCATCTCTGCCAACCGAATGTCATTTTGCCGCACTAAACTCTTTACTCAGGAATGTAACGATGTTTTCATTTACTAATTGTCGTATGTTAGTGTCCTGTCTAGAAACAGATTCACACATTAGGCTTATATGCCTGTTAAGTTTCTTGTCAACTTCACTAAAACTTTCTTTTATGGTAATTTGTACTGATTTATTCAGAGCTTGCACTAGTTGTTGTTCAGATTCACTTAGATTTGCCATTTTGTTTTATGTTGTCCGTATATTCAGGTTTAAATCACCACAGAGGTATTTGTATTACACAGAGGTAATTTCTATAGTCAGTCAGTCGTCTGTGTTGTAGAGGCTGCTAGTATTGCTAGATCTAGCTTTACACCTCTACTCTCCTTGAAACCCCAAGACAGAATAATAGGATTTGGATGAAATCTAAACATGGAAATGAACAGGACGTGGCTATTCCGTCTCGGTGATAGTAAACAAAAGTGTTACATGATCATTTTTCCCTTGCTTAAAGGAGGAAAAGTATCTTTTCCCTGTGTGAAAGCTGAAGCTACCTTATCTGGGGTGAGTTAGTACTGTCGGAAGATTGGCCCGTAGGGACTTTGCACCGGGGGGAATTAGCACCGGGGGCATTTTGTACTGTGTGGAATTAGCACTGGGGGAAGTTAGTGCTGGGAGGAGTTTTCTCCGGCTGGAGTTTGAACTGGGAGAAGTTCACACACTGGGAGGAGTTCACACCGGGAGGAATGCGCCTGTACCGGAAAGACTAACCAAAAAATCAGAGCAAATCTTGTATCCGGACGCTTCAGCAGGTGTGGAATCGAAATTAAAAATATCTACTTTTGACCATTTTTTTATCAATATACTGCTGTGCCCTTTGGGTTCCAGTAAATAGAAAAGTGCTAAAACACATAAAAGTGGCAAACAATGACGCATGTGGAATAATATTTGGCTTTGACACAAGAACAATTGCCTCCCAAATGTTTGCCAAGCTCGGCCACAATGATTTCAAGGCTGTGAGACGAGTTGCGGCCTACTCGGTGCTGGATCGACTGTCAAATTCAACAAATTTTATTATAAGCACTAAAGTAAATTCTAACTGTTTTGCAATCGTCCATCTCGAGAGATTGGGGGGACATTCTGTTTAATGTTTCGTAATATTTATCTTTTTGTATTGTTTTTTCTCTTTGTGGTAGTATACGGATCCAATTATATTGTATGAAATATTAGTTTCCTATGTAAATGTGTGGTCCAATAAAGAATATTATTATATAAGAATATAAGAATAATAATAAAAATAATAATATTTTAATTCAAGAGAGAAATTGTTAAAATAACTAATTTCATCGCTTGTTTTGTCAATATCAATCTTCAACGTTACAATTGTTTCTCCACCCAATTATAACTGTTTTTGATTTACAGATACAACAAAATATTGAAACCACTAAGCATACTCAAGGCCAAAATCCCTGATCGGTCAATTAAAGAATAATTTGATTGGAACGCATGACTAATACTTCATTAATTTGCGTACATGCAGCTTTATAATATAAACTAGACCCCCAAGAAACTTACGTGTTTTCCATTTTGTAACTTAGTCGGCAGACATAATACTATTTTTGACTTCTGGTATAAGCTGGGGAAGAATTCTTTCGGGTACAAGTTTAACAGCTTTAAACGAAAAAACTAAGAAAATACTGCTCATAACGTCACAAAAAGTTTCTAAGCAGAAATTTCCAACAGGTATGAGGTAAGACGTCGGAGTACTAACGTATTTACAACGACCCAGTTTTAGGGGCGCCAATATTCCAAAAATCGCCACAAAGCCACGGAAGCAATTTCCTTTAATTGTAGTTTTTCCCATCTTTGCAAAAAATTGCATTTGTATGAAAAATACGCTCTATGCCCCAAAAAATTTGTTTAATTTAAAATAATGCCAAACTGCACTCAACAATAATGAACAAATTATAGAGGCAAATTGTTCGCAAATTAAAACGAAGTAGTTGTAAATTTTGTGTTGGCAGATGGCACTTGATTGCTACTTGTTATTGCTGTGCTCTGTGCTGTCCTGATGTATCGGAACAACTGGAGCAAGCAGCTCTTCAAGTTGGTGCCAGTGGAACTGAACTGTAATACCATAGATAAACCACAACATAGAGATAGGTCCACCAATAATTCA